>CM076582.1:1474798366-1474984733 GCA_034641835.2 Pinus albicaulis
AATCTTCTGAGATACCTTCAGGGCACGATAAACCATGGGCTAAGATACACTGCCAGGAGTGTGACACTCTGTGGATATACTGATGCCGACTGGGCTGGCAGTGTGGTGGATCGTAAGAGCACATCGGGATGTTGTTTCAATATTGGTTCTGCTTCGATTTCATGGATGAGTAGGAAGCAGAAGTCGGTGGCTTTGAGCACCGCAGAGGCCGAATACATTGCAGCAAGTATGGCCTGTTGTGAAGCAGTTTGGTTGCGAAATCTCTTTAGTGAGTTGTTTGGACATGTGCTAGATACCACCGTGATACTCTGTGATAACCAGAGTGGGATTCGCTTGTCCGAGAATCCCGTGTTCCACGATCGATCCAATCATATTTATATCAGGTACCACTTTATCCGAGATATGGTACAACAAAGTGCTGTAAGGCTAGATCATATAGGAACTAATGAGCAGGTCGCGGATATTCTCACAAAGCCCCTGGGGAAGGCCAAGCTCCTAACCTTTCGTGAGAATCTTGGTATCGTGGAACGACCCTATGCTGAGGGTCTTGTTGGACGATGAGCTCTTGGAGCTCTGGGAGGCTTTGGGGACAGCTTCTTGGAGCTATAAGCAACCATAGGGCTAGGTTTGCCGAACCTTGTTGATGTGCTGCTGCCCCACCGTTATGATGATTGAGTTGGTTAACCTCTCATGATCTGTGCTTCGTATGCATCCTACCCATTGAGTTCAGAGCTCATTGGAAGTACCTCTCGTTTGGCCAGTGAAGTGGGAAAAGCTAGAGACTAGTAGCAAAGATTGATGGACGCATCAGAGATTGCCGTACTCTCTATCTAGGATGGCATGGTCCAACCACTTGATCTGGGATCAAGATTTGTGAGGTCTGGGACCTCTAGACTGATTATGTTAGTCGGGGGATGATGTCTTTGTGACTGACCCACTTCTGTTCTGAGATAAAGAAGCCAGTAAAGCAAGTTTCGGCGGGATGACGCACGATGTTGATTGCACTAATAGATGGAGTTCTCCCTAGTTGAGAGGGAGTGTTAAATTTGGACAACTAGCTCCAAACTCCATATTAAGATGCTCAGATTAAGAGGCTAATATTTTTGTTGGATTCCTCTTTCCGAGAGGTGTAAAATCCATATAAAATATGTCTTAATCCGATGAGCAGAACTTATATTTTGAATTTATTATTCTTAATAAATTATATGTGCAAGGTCGCCGCTTTAATGTAGGCTCATTATGCCCAACAGATGTGTCACACACCCTCATTGATGAATATAAATACGTGAAAAGTTGGAGAGAATTTCAACACAACACAACTCACATCTTCCTCTCTCATCCTAAAGAGCATTTACTGGGAGGACGACCAGCCTACACGTGGAAGGACGAAGAGGACAGACCGCACGACTGAAGCCGTAGTACCTACTTTCGTCGCTAGTGGTTTCTCGTTAGAAGTTTTGATGACCGTTGACTTTGGTCAACGCATGGTCCGAAAGGGCTGAAAATTGTTGGGAAGTTCGATTTTGGAAGGCCATACTGTTTGGCACAGAAATCGAGGTCAAAGGGTCGACCAAACTGCTGTTGCGTTGACTTTTAGCTTGCTGCCCTGCGTTGACTTTTCTGGACAGCGTTGACTTTTTTAGAGTTGACTTGGGTTGACTCATCTACTGATTGGAGGGTTGTTGTGACACATGCTGGGCTCGCTGACCAAAGGAGACTTTGCTGGTTGAAGCATCCTGTTGACCGCCGAAACGAACACACACATTTTTCCTGTTTCTGATTTGTCTTCTGTAAGATCTGCTTATATGTTCTATCTGCATTTTGCTTAACTACTTGTATGATTGCCGTGAGAAAAGTGAAATTGCTCTTAGCATAGAACATCTACAAAACTTTACAGATACACTCTGACTTATCTATATGTTTCCTGTGAAATCCTTGAGAGGATGTTCTTATAGATGTCTTCTCTCACAAGAGGAGCTAGCATTAAGAGGGAGACTACAACAGTCTATGCTCCTGAGCAAATAACGTTGCTAGAAGAAAGAAGAGAAGACCCTCATGGCTCAGAGACATATGGCCCCAAAGAGGGACATTCCAGGAAAGCAAGAATCCATATAAATACCAAGGGTATCTAGCTGCCATGAGTACAATATGAGCCTGGATCATTTGAAGAAGCCGTAAAGCATCAAGTTTGGAAGGATGCCATACACAAAGAGTACGAGTCCACTATGAATGAAGATGTTTGGGATATGGTCCCGAGACCAGAGAACAAAGTTGTTGTCACCTTGAAATGGCTCTATAAGATCAAGCATGGATCTCATGGAAGTGCTGAAAAGTTCAAGGCAAGATTCGTTGCTCGAGGCTTCTCTCAAAAGGAAGGCGTAATCTATGATGATAAACTTGCACCTATGGTTCGATGTTCCACCATCCGATCTATTATTGCCCTTACTGCTACGCAAGGATGGAGTCTACATCAGATGGATGTGAACACTATTTTTTTGAATGGTTCGATATAGGAAGAGGTGTATGAAGAGCAACCTCTGGGGTTCGAAGTCCAGGATAGAGACTCTCATGCATGCAGGTTGAAGAAATCCCTCTATGGGTTGAAGCAAGCCCCCAGGGCTTGGTATGAGAGGATAGATAGGTACTTGATGAAGTTGGGCTTCACTCGAAGTAATGTTGATCCGAACCTTTACTTCAAGGTTGATAGAGTAAGCCTCTCATTCTGGTTCTCTATGTGGACGACCTCTTCGTGATAGGTGTTGACCCTGTCATTCATCAGTGTAAGAGGGAGATCGTTTCTGAGTTCGAGATGAAGGACCTAGGACTCATGCATTACTTCCTAGGCCTGGAGGTCTGGAAAAGACTTGGCAAGATTTTCCTCTCTCAAGGAAAATATATTGTGAAACTGTTGGAAAGATTTGGAATGGTGCACTGTAAGTCTGTATCAACACTGATGGAGCTCAACTTTAAGAAGTTGTGTGGAAACGTTGTTGGGCCCATGCTAGCAAATCCTACCAAGTATCATCAACTCGTAGGGGCCCTGATGTTCTTAGGGAACATCCGTCCGGACGTATGTTGTGCAGTGAACACTTTGAGTCAACACATGGTTTATCCTCATAACATTCACTGGGTTGGTGCCAAGAAACTCTTGAGATATATCTGGGGCACGATAGACCATGGGCTGAGATACACTGTCGGGAGTTTGAGACTCCATGGATATACTGATACCGATTGGGCTGGCAGTGTGGTGGATTGCAAGAGCACATCTGTATGCTGCTTCACACTTGGGTCTGCTTCAAACAGGAAGCAGAAGTTGGTAGCTTTGAGCACCGTTGAGGCCGAATACATTGCAGCATGTATGGCCTGTTTTGAAGACATATGGTTGCGAAAGCTCTTCAGTGAGTTGTTCGAGCAAGTGCTAGATGCCACCATTATCCTTTGTGATAACCAAAGGGGGATTCATTTGCCAGAGAATCTCGTGTTCCACGATCGATCCAAGCATGTTGATGGCTGGTACCATTTTATCTGGGATATGGTACAGCGAGGAGCTGTGAGGCTCGATCATATAGGAATTGATGAGCAGGTCGCGGATATTCTCATAGAGCCCTTGGGGAAGGTCAAGTTCTTAACCTTCCGTAAGAATCTTGGAATCGTGGAATGACCCTATTTGGAGGGTGTTGTTGGACGATGAGCTCTGGGAGCTCCAGGGGGGCTTTGGGGATAGCTTCTTGGTGCTATAAGAAACCACAGGGCTAGGCTTGCCAAACCTAGTTGGTGTGCTTCCACCCCACCACGATGATATTGAGTTTGTTTACCTCTCTCTGATCTGTGCCCCATATGCATCCTACCCATGGAGTTTCAGACTCATGAGAAGTACCTCTTGTTTGGCCAATGAGGTGGGAAATGTGAATAGAAACCATAGCAAGACCGATGGACGCATCGGAGATTGTCGTACTCTCTGTGTCTAGGATGGCACGTGTCCAACCACTTGATCTGGGATCAAGTCTAGTGAGGTTTCGGACCTCCAACTGACTTCGAGTAAGTTAAACTAACTTCGGGTTAGTATAAGACTCTCTTGAGTCAAAGTGAGGTTTCGGACCTCCAACTGACTTTAGGTCAGTTAAACCAACTACGGGTTGGTATGTGACTCCTTTGAGTCCGATAGAGGTTTCGGACCTCTGAGCTGACTTTGGTTTAGCCGAGAGTGATGTCTTTGTGACTCACCTTTTGTTTTGAAATAAAGAAGCCAGTGAAGCAAGTTACGACGGGATGACACACGATGTTTGGATGGCACTAGTGGATGGATTTCTCCCTAGTTGAGAGGGAGTGTTAATTTTGGGCAACTAGGTCCAAACTCCATGTTGTGATACTCAGATGACGATGCCAAAATTTTTATTGGATTCCTCTTTCGGAGAGGTGCAAGATTGATCTAAATATCATCTTGATCAGATGAGCAAAACATGTATTTTGAATTTATTCCACATGTGCAAGGTCGCCCTGATTTATCCCACATGCATAAGAGATGTGTCACACACCCCCACAGATGCCTGTATATTGGAGAGACTTGGAGTTCATTTTACACACTTTTTTTTTGGTAGAGGCATTTTCTTCTCTTTTGGATGGTGATGGAGTAGCGTTCTTGGTTCTATGTTTAGGGCATCTTGGTGCACGTCTTGGTGGAGCATTCTTAATGAGACGTCTTGGGGTTGTGTGACACATGTGGGTGGCTAACCTTATGAAGACTTCGCTGGTTGAATCATCATGCTGATCACCGTAACGCCACCATTCTTTATCTCTATTTTGGTTTGTCTTCCATCGATCTATTGGTATGTTCTGTCTGCATATTACTTTCATTGTGCCCTAGAAGTTTAAAGTATATTTGCATTTAAGCATAGAACATCTTCAGAATTTAACAATGTACTTTATGAAAGTGATGCTTATGACAGTGATGTTTATGACCATAATGCAAAAAAAAAAGAAAAAAAAGAATTCAAGTGAATTTTGGCACGTGGTCACACACCATTGACAGGAGTAGGGTTATCTGTTGTATCTTCTTTGCAATCTCTTGAATGCCCATATGAAAATTTCCATCGTGGACAGCAAGGAGGACGAGGTAGACCGAGTCAACATTTTGTAAGAAAACCCAGCGTGAAGTGTGCAAGAGTTTTGAAGAAGCAGAACTCTTGTAGCTGGGTGTACAGCGATACTAAACTCTAAATGAAAACTTGGCCGCAACCCTCTATTTTTTTAAGAAGAAAACAGAGTGCCATTTATAACAACGAAGGGAGGAGGAGCTTGTGGAGGAGAAGCTGCAGTCTTCTAGGTAGTTGTTGGATTGTTAAGGGTTGTAACAAAATCTGTGGGTGCCCTAACCAGAACAGTGACATATGGCAGAATATATATACCTCACTATATGACATATGGCAGATTCTATATGAACTTGATCTATGGTATCTTCAATGGCATATGGAAAATATATATGACCATGGAGGGTGATATCTTCGGTACTGTATGGCAGTATGATAATGATGAAGATGATAGTGATGTGTATGATAATATTATGGCAACGTTGTAATCAATGGTATAGCAGATGTATGGCAGTACATGGCTACGATACTTGTATGGCTATAAAATAAGCCTTGACTGTGGGTGAGTAAGATTCAAGCCTCTGATTACAAAGCCCTTTCCAAAGTAAGGAAATTGGTGTTTGGGATGCCCGAATTCAAAATAGTCATGAAGGAATATGTCAGGGTTGTGATGAAGGAAAGCATTCAAGGGGACTTTCTTCATTCCTCAAGTGTCACAAAGTCATCTGATACACTCTTACTTAATTGTTAAGCTTGGGAGGATGTTCCTATTTCATTGATGACTTCTCTCGCAAGAGGAGTTGGCATTAAGAGGGAGACCACAACCGTGCATGCTCCTAAGCAAATGGTGTTGCTGGAAGAAAGAAGAGAAGACCCTCATGGCGAAGGGATACTCTTGAAGATGCCGAGAGACATATGGCCCCAAAGGGGGACATTCCGGGAAAGAAAGAAGCCGAATAGATGCCATGGGTATCTAGCAGCAATGAGTACAATCGTACAATCTGAGCCTCGATCATTTGAAGAAGCCATAAAGCATTAAGTCTGGAAGGATGCTATGCATGAAGAGTGCGAGTCCATTATGAAGAATGATGTCTGAGATGTGGTTTCGAGACCGGAGGACAAAGCTGTTGTCCCCTCGAAATAGCTCTATAAGATCAAGCATGGATCTGATGGTAGTAGGCAAGATTCGTTGCCCGAGGCTTCTCTCAAAAATAAGACATAGACTTTGATGATATATTTGCACCTGTGGCCCGCTATTCCACCATCTGATCTATTATTGCCCTTGCTGCAATGCAAGGATGGAGTCTCCATCAGATTGATGTGAAGATCGTTTTTCTGCGTGGTTCAATAAAGGAAGAGGTGTATGAGGAGCAACCCCTAGGGTTCGAAGTCCAGGATAGAGACTCTCATGCATGCAGGTTGAAGAAACCTTTCTATGGGTTGAAGCAAGCACCCAGGGCTTAGTTCGAGAGGATTGATAGCTACTTGATGAAGCTGGGCTTCACTCGAAGTAATGTTGATTCAAACCTTTACTTAAAGGTTGATAGAGAAAAGCCTCTCATTTTGGTTCTCTATGTGGACGATATCTTCTTGACTAGTGCTGACCCTCTCATTCATCAGTATAACTAGGATCTCGCTTCTAAGTTCGAGACCTAGGACTGATGCATTACTCCCTAGGCCTAGAGGTCTGGCAGAGACCTGGCGAGATTTTCCTCTCTCAAGGAAAATATATTGTAAAGCTATTGGAGAGATTTGGTATGGTGGACTATAAGTCCGTGTTGACACTGATGGAGCTCAACTTTAAGAAGTTGAGTGGAAACGTTGTTGGGCCCGTGCTAGCAAATCCTATAGAGTATCGACAACTCATAGGGGCCCTGATGTTCTTTGTGAACATTCGTCTAGACGTATGTTTTGCAGTGAACACTTTGAGTCAACACATGGTTGATCCTCATAACATTCACTGGGTTGGTGCCAAGAAACTCTTGAGATAGCTCTGGAGCATGATAGACCATGGGCTGAGATACGCTGTCGAGAGTTTGAGACTCCGTGGATATACAAATTTCGATTGGGTTGGCAGTGTGGTGGATCGCGAGAGCACATCTGGATGTTGCTTCACACTTGGGTCTGCTTCAAGCAGGAAACAGAAGTCGGTTGCTTTGAGCACTGCTGAGGCCAAATACATTGCAACATGTATGGCCTGTTGTAAATCTGTTTGGTTACAAAAGCTCTTCATTGAGCTATTCGGGCATGTGCTAGATACCACCGTTATCCTTTGTGATAACCAGAGTGTAATTCGTTTGTCAGAGAATCTTGTGTTCCACGATCGATCCAAGCATATTGATATTAGGTACCATTTTATCCGGGATAAGGTAAAGCGAGGCGTCATAAGGCTCGATCATATAAGAATTGATGAGCAGGTCGCGGATATTCTCACTAAGCCCTTGGGGAAGGTCAAGTTCCTAACCTTCCGTGAGAATCTTGGAATCGTGGAACAACCCTATTCCGAGGGTCCTGTTGGACGATGAGCTCTGGGAGCTCTAGGGGGGCTTTGGGGATAGCTTCTTAGAGCTATAAGCAACCACAAGGCTAGGCTTGTCGAACCTTGTTGGTGTGTTTCCGCCCCACTGTGATGATATTGAGTTGGTTTACCTCTCTTTGATATGTGCCCCGTATGCATCCTACCCATGGAATCCCGGACTCATGGGAAGTCCCTCTCATCTTGGCCAATGAGGAGGGAAATGTGGATAGAGACTGATAGAAAGATCGATGGATGCATCAGAGATTGGCGCACTCTCTATGTCTAGGATGGCACGTGTCCAACCACTTGATCTGGGATCAAGTCTAGTGAGGTTTCGGACCTCCAACTGACTTTGGGTCAGTTAAACTAACTTTGGGTTAGTATATGAGACTCCTTTGAGTCCTATATAGGTTTTGGACCTCTGAGCTAACTTCAGGTTAGCCAGGAGTGATGTCTTTGTGACTCACCTTTTGTTTTGAGATAAAGAGCCAGCAAAGCAAGTTATGGCGGGATGATGCACGATGTTTGGATGGCACTGGTGGATGGAGTTCTCCCTAGTTGAGAGGGAGTGTTAATTTTAGGCAACTAGGTCCAAAATCCATGTTGTATTGCTCAGATGATGATGCCAATATTTTTATTGGATTCCTCTTTCGGAGAGGTGCAAGATCGACCTAAAGATCATCTTGATCGGATGAGCATAACATGTATTTTAAATTTATTCCACATGTGCAAGGTCAGTCGCATTTATCCCACATGCATAAGAGATGTGTCACACACCCCCACTGATGGTTATATATTAGAGACTCTTGGAAGTCATTTTACACATATATTTTTGGAGGCATTCTCTTCTCTCTCGGATGGTGCTGCAATTAGGGCTTCTTGGTGCAGCGTTTTTGATACAGTGTTTTGATGAGTCGTCTTAGGGTTGTGTGACACATTTGGGTGATTGACCTTATGGAGACTTTGTTGGTTGAAGCGCCCTGCTGATTGCCATAATGGCACCATTTTTCATCTTTGTTTTTGGCTTGTCTTCCATCGATCTATTGGTATGTTCTATCTGCATATTACTTTCATGTGATTGATCCCTAGAAGTTTAAAGTAAATTTGCAACTAGCATAGAACATCTTCAGAAATTAACAAGAGTCAAGAGAACCGTGTTGTTTAGCACAAGGAATTTCCAAGTGCAAATTCCAACTCTTTTGTCGGTGAACTTTGATTGTCACCCTAGGAGAGAATTTAGGGAGTTGATTTTGGATCATTGAGGAGCTATTTTACAAGTTTATTTCAACTAGTGCTTGCTACTCCAAGGGCGCAAAAGAATTTCATGGGGGGTTGAGAGAAGCTAGCAATCAATGGAGTTTTGGCTAGAGAATTTAAAGAGAATTATCCTAAGGGATAACAAGTTTTTCCTTGGCTATTTGCAGGGGGTGAGAGTGTTTCATTTTAGAGGGTCAGTTTTTCTATTCCAGGGCTTGCGCAAGGATTTACGCGCAGCTTTTGTGCACTTGCAGAGATTAAGAATTTGGGGAGCATTCGAGCTAGGATTTGCTTGGTGATTGAGGGGAGAAATTCACAGGAGTTAGGGAGGATTCCTTGGAGGTAGATTTGGGCCCAATTCAGCAGTATCTAACTTTTGGGGTGTTTTCTGGCCAAATTGAGAAATATGCACTTGTTGGGGGTCACCGGGGGTTAGTGGATTTAGCCCAAACCCTTTCTGTGTTTTTGTAGGTTTGGTGAGAGGAGGCTAGGATTAATTTTACAAAATTTTCTGAGGACTTTTGAGGGCAGAATTCCTAGTTCCATCCAGCAACCAACAATAGAGAGCATAGTTTAGCCCGGCCGAGACCATTTCCACCTCTTAGGTCCATGAGATATTTTTGGGTTTTTTTTGAGCTAGTGGAGTAGTGCATGTGGCTAATTTCTTAGAATTTTTGGATCAGTTTGGAGGGTTAAATCAATAGTACCTTTCCAACAACAACAACAATTTTTCTAGCCAAATTGAGAAATTTGCACTTGTTGGGGTTCACCAATTGTCAGTGGATTCAACCCAAACTCTTTCCAGGTTTTTGCGGGTTTGGTGAGAGGAGGCTAGGATTAATTTTATAGAATTTTTTGAGTAATTCTGAGGGAAGAATTCCTAGTTCCATCCAGTAGCTAGCAACAAAAATTATTGGAGGATGGCGTTGTTTATCCCGGGACCATTTCCACCTCTTGGGTCCATGAGGCATTTCTGGGTTTTGTTGAGCTGGTGGAGTAGTGCATGTGGTTAATTTCTCATAATTTTTGGAGCAGTTTGGAGGGCTAAATCAACAATTCCTTTCCAACAGCAATAGCAATTTTTCTGGGTGGACGCAAATTTGGTAGAAGAGCCAACTCCAAAATTTAGGTACCATCATATTCACCTTAGACCTTTCCTTGCTTGATGTAGCAAGCCCAGGTTCTATCTTTCTTATTATCTGTTGTACTTAGTTCTCCACATTAATCAAATGGCTCAGTTATTCGCCCTATTTATTGTGTTTTATTGACTAGTGTCTGTGTAGAAAAAATTATTTGCTATAGCTTAGTTCATGCATCTATTAATTGTTGTAAATTTCAATTTGAAATATTACACCAGGTTCGGGGATGGAATTTAGCAACCAATGATGCTCCTATCCTAGACGAGGTGAGAGGAAATGATCAAATAAGAATTTTTACTTCGAAAGGTCAAATTGATCCTGCCAGGTGCTAGCCTTGGGAAACACAAGGCAACACTTGACCCTAGATCTAAGGCTTGGGTATCCCGAGATTCCACTGTAAGAACGTCTTCAAAATTTGAGGAGACCCAGGGGATCCACCAACGCAGTTGACCCTACGAGATCGAATTTTTCCTATGGCAAAATTTCCAGGAAAGTGATGCCCTAGGTGACCTAATGGGGCTAGATATGGGAAAAATGGAGAAAAGGTAAAATAAGGGTTAAAGAGATTAACCCTGTGAAGGATCAGGGCCTAATTTCACTTGGGATATGGGGTCAAGGATAACTGAGAAGATGGAATGTATTTCTATCGTTCAAGGAGGCTTCAAAGTCAACTTCATCCAATGTTAGAAGCTAGAGAAGAAAAGTGACTTTAAAACATTTATACTTCTTGCAAATGGTGAAGGCTTATCAAGATAACACGACCTCTAGAAAATTTAATTCATATAACATGGCCCATACACATATATACACTAAAATAGTTACATAATTCCACATTTAACATATGCAGCAATTAGCCCTAATCATAGCAAAGTTCAAATGTATGCAGCAACAAGAAATATGACATCAAATTTTCACTTACATGTTACAGAATATATCCAACTAGCATCACATTCACAATAAAAGAAGCTCCAAGATAGAGAGAACTTATATCCATACATCAAAATTCATCCATCCTCCAAAAATCTCCACCAAGGAAAAAATGTGAAATTCTCTTAAGAGAGAGAGATTCCAATCCAAGTGATGATACAAATGAATCCAACTAACTCCTATTTATACACCTCTTATGAGTTCAATTTAGCTAATGAGCCTACGTTAGCCCCTAAAAATAAAATAATGTGCAAATAAACCAACTTTTGGTGATAAGCCCACCAAACTAGCTCAAAAATGAAATAATAAGCCTCTCACGAGGTCAAATAATAATATGTGGATGTCGTGGGGGCCTCCAAAAGGATTGATAATGTCCAGAAGTGCCATAATGATGAATAAAATCCTCAAAATGTGATGGACAAGGGGGTGGCCCCTTATTCTCCAAGTAGTAGACTTGTGGTGCTCCCAATGGGTGTGGGGGCACACCAATGACCCCATGGGTCTCCATATGAGTCGAATATCACTGTAGACCATCTGTAAGGGCTCAAATGATGGCATGAGCACTGTCATGTCATCGTACAAGTCCTGGGACACTTGCCAAGTGTGTAGTGCTCCTGTGGGGCCTGTTGGGCACAATGTCCAGGTGAATCATCCTCGTCCCAAAGGTGGATCTATAGTAATTATTAGACATCGGTAGGGATCCATGGAGTATTGTTTGCTACTGTGGAGGCTCATGGCTCTCTACACACACCCGACATGTGCCAATGTAGCCCTCTAGGAGGTTAGGACCCCATGTAGGGAGACCAAACCCAAATGGACACCATCTGCAATCCTGCATAAGATCCAATGCATCCCCTAGCCTTCCATTACAACAAGTCATTAGAGTAATCATGTAAAAGAGATTACAGACCATAAACATCAAAGTGGGCACTTCATAATGGCATGCCCTTCCATAGTGGGCTTTGGCATGTGCTAATTGTGAAAATTCCACAATCAAAATCCCTTCTACAGCAACTGGTTAAGTTTCTTCTATTTTGTTAAATTACTGAACAAAATTATTTATTGTTTGCTACGGTAAATAGCGAAACTAACACACTGCAGACTTCACAAATATAAAACGCTGCAGAAAAAACATTGTCAGGAAAGAAATAAACACACACAATGGACATCGTTATTTTTGGACAAACGTCCCCGGAAAAACCCAATGAGGAAAAACAGGTGCAGCAACTGAGGGTTGTATTATTATGCAGTGGTTTTCTGAATACAAATCTTTGAATGCCCAACTGGAAATCTGATACAAAGAATAAACTAGCAAGAAGATAGTGAGAAAATCTCACACTGGTACAGGAAGTTCTAATACTGAACTGACTAGAGATGAGCCCTTTGCATGGTCTTTGCACAGTCTCAGTGTCACACCTACGCAGCTATTGTGTCACTGTTGTTGGGACTGCGTTACACCTCCTTCTGATCTTTTGCTGACTCGAAACTCAATCCTCTGACCTTCCGGTCTCACACCCTGGCTTCTGGTACTGCATCTCGATTGTTCCCCAGTAGAATTGCAGACTCCCTCTGAAGCTCTGCGTAGCCTCAGCGTAGCTCTGCGCTGCCTCCTTGGACCTCTCTTTGCCTTCTCTGCTATGTATTCACCGGATCAGGAGAACTTCCTCCACCCAACTATTCCCACCCCTAATTGCAAGAGATCACTTCGATCTTCCTCTAGCAACTGTTGCGTTGCTCGATTGAGAATTCGATCTCTTGATCTCTCACTCGATGTGTTCTCCAAGTGCCCAGTGAGTTCCTTCTTGTAATCTCTCGTTGAACCTTCAACAGCCCAAATTAGATCCTAATCAATGGCTCAGATCATCTTGGACTCGATCCTCGTCTTCATCTAGAAGATTCACACCCGATTTAATTAATACCCTTTAATTATTTTTATTTCCTAAGTTTAGACTTAGGCATCCATTAAAAATAATTAATTATTTTAATTAAATCATCTTCGGGTGGAATTTCCCCAAACGATTTCTGGGTCTTGGAGAAAGCATGTGTCTTCGCCTCCCAGCGAATTCTTGAGGCTAGAGCACATCTGATGCTATAAAAATCAACACTCCCTCTTAGCGAGGAATGTGCTCTAGTAATGCAACCTGTTGAAGCATCACTCTGACTCTGTATCACCTCCTGCTACGTTGTTGATGTTTGGCCTTACTGCCCACCAACTACTACCCAAATGTTGCATCTGTGTTGTTGCTGACCTTGCATACTGCTACCAACCATTGCATCTGCACTGCAACTCTATTGTTGCTGCCACTGCAACATCTACAATAGAAAAACATCCCAAAATACTGAACCAATTGTGTTCAGTATGATGCATCTGTCACATGAGTCCTGACTTTTGCTAGTCCCTGCATTGTCACTGAAGCCACTACGTTGTTGCTGACTCTACACTGTTGCCAACTCTTCCCTGAGTTGTTCAGTTCCACACTGCTCCTAGCCACTGCATCTGTCACTCTGGCACTCCTCTGCACCAACTGACATTGGCTCATCCTGCTACTGATGTTATGGGCTCACGTAGCAAGGTATTGTTCCAAGAGGTGGACTCCTCAAGGATCCTACCCATCTTGTAGCTCTCCGGGGCTACAACTCCAAATCACCCCACTTCTCCCCTGGAGGTATATGGGAAATCATGGCAAACTCCTTCTCCAACTTGGAGGACAACCCGTTGATTTCTGCGCAAGCAGCCTACGGATCCTGCTTCTCCTCCTTGTCCTTCTTCCGAAGAGGACACTGGGTAGTGTAGTGACCAAGTTCACCACAGCTGAAGCGCTTGATCTTCGACACATCATTTTTCTGGCTCCGCTGCTCCTGTTGCCCATTTCATGCAAGGGTTGCATTCTACTCTTCCTTCATCTTTGCCTTCGTCCCACTATTGTTTTTGCCTTCTATGGTGGTCCTCACCAAATCTTGTCTCAGCTCTTTTTGCTATATGTCTTTCCACATCTTATCCCACCTTGGCAAAGTTTCTCTACCTAAAATACTTTGGACGAATAATTGCCATTCCTCGAAGACATATTTTAGAGCTATCCACACCATCTTAGTAAGTTGAGGCGTTGACCCTACAACTTCCAACAAATCCTGGGTTTCCTGAAGTCTAGTGAGAAAGTGGTCGATGCACTCCCCCTTCTGCAAATGTGTACATCTGAGCTTCTCTCCAGGTACATCTTCCGCTGCTCGGAAGATCCCAGGTAGAGTGCGGTAAGGGTGTCCCACATCTCCTTGGTTGTTCCCTGGGCTGCTATGTGAGAAACTACATGATCTCTGACCTCGTCGAGGATCATCAGCTTCGCCTTTTCCATCTCTTCCTTGTACTTCTTATGTTAATTTGCATCCATGGGTATAGCCACCACGTTGTCAATGTAACCTTGAGATCGAACTCATCCAGAAGGAAAAAGATCCTTGCCTTCCAAATCACATAGTTGGATGCTCCATCCAACCGATATTGATCTCTTAGCCCTGTTGATGCCCTCTCACCAATCAAATGTCGAACTACCTCCTCTCCCCTCTACACAACTGTTGGTTGACTCTACGCACTCCCTACTGGAGTAAGTAGAGCTGCACCCAGCTACTGCTGCTCTGCAATGAGATATCGAATTCCTTGGCTTGGAATTATCGGAGGAAGAAATTCCCTTAGTGTGTTCTTCTTCTCTCTTCTAACGCTTTTATGTCCCAGCTAACTGCTGCAGAAAACTGCGTCCCAGCTGACAATCTACTCTGCACTAAAGCTATTTCGTTTCTCCCTCTGCCTCTAACAAATCTTGATTTGGAAAATCTTCTTCTCTGTCGACTCACTCAGAGAAGGATTTTTCCACGAAATTCTACCCTTCGTGGCTATAGACTGCACAAACCTTCTGGGGTTTCGATCTGCTGCCTACGCAGTCTCTTTGAACTCCCTCTTCTGCTCAGCGTTGGGCTCTTCCTCCTTCACCTGCGCTCTGATACCATGTGAAAATTCTACGATCGAACTTCCTTCTACAACGACTGGTTAAGTTTCATCTATTTTGTTAAAAAACTAAACAAAATTATTTATTGTTCGCTACGGTAAATAACGAAACTAACACACTGTAGGCTTCACAAATATAAAATACTACGTAGGAAAGAAATAAACACACACAATGGACACCGTTATTTTTGAACAAACGTCCTCGAAAAAACCCAATGTAGAAAAACCGGTGCGGCAACAGAGGGATTTATTATTATGCAGTAGTTTTCTGAATACAAATCTTTGGATGCCCAATTGGCAATCCGATACAGAGAATAAACTGGCAAGAAGATAGTGAGAAAATCTCACACTGCTATGGGAAGTTTTGGTACTGATTTGATAGGAGATGAGCCCTCTGCATGGTCTTTGCTCAGTCTCTGCGTCACACCTATGCAGTTACTGCATCACTGCTATTGGGATTGCGTCACACCTCCTTATGATCTCTTGTTGATTGGAAACTTGATCCTCTGACCTCCTGGTCTCACACCCCGGCTTCTAATACTAGATCTCGACTGTTCCCCAGCAAAATTGCGGACTCCCTCTGAAGCTTTGCACAACCTCATCGTAGCTTTGTGTTGCCTCCGCGTGGCATTGCGCTACCTCTCTGGAACTCTCTTTGCCTTCTCTGCAATGTATTCACCGGATCAGGAAAAATTCCTCTGGCCAACTATCCCTGCGCCTCACTGCAAGATATCACTTTGATCTTCCTCTAGCAACTAATGTGCTGCTCTCTTGAGAATTCGATCTCTTGATCTCTCACTCGATGTGTTCTCCAAGTGCCCACCAAGCTCCTTATAATCTCTCGTTGAACCTTCAACGACCGAGATTAGATCTTAATCAATGGCTCATATCATCAAGGATTCATCCTCATCTTCATCTAGAAGATTCACACACGATTTAATTAATACCCTTTAATTATTTTTATTTCCTTAGTTTAGACTTAGGCATCCATTAAAAAAAATTAATTATTTTAATTAAATCCTCTCCGGGTGGAATTTCCCAAAATGATTTATGGGTCTTGGAGAAAGCATGTGTCTTAGCCTCCCTACAAATTCTTGATGCTAGAGCACATTTGATGCTATAAAAATCAAAACTAATGTCTCCAAGCTTCAAAGGGGCTTAACCAAGTACCTTATTAGGTGGTTTCTACCCTTAGAGGGGATAGTATCTCCAAGGTACATCCCTCAAATGGGGGTGGCAAGTGATAAAGAAGTGAAATGGAATAGGGAATAAGAGGGGCAGTCATGGGCCACATATTGGGGCTAAAGGGTAGCCAGAGAAGGGGAAGTCCACACCTGGGTATATAATGTATAGGAAGGAGCAATCGTGGTACATGAGGTGCCCCGGCCTTGATTTTTCCACCCCTCTTTATATGCCTTTTTCCTTTTACGATTTTTCTTTAATTAACTACTCGAGGCTCAAAGCACAAGAGCATGATGTGTAAGATATAACAGTGATTACCCCCTTTTAGGTAGGGTGGTTCATTGCCCTCCAGGGGTTGGGACAATCATGGATTCTTGAATGATAAAGGAGGCTCATCTAGGGCCCATGGAACCAGGTTGATGACCATGGGTATGGGGTAGAGCTCATGTATTGGCTTTTGCCCACGTGCTAATTATTTTTGTCCCAACCATCTTTTGCATTTTGTGGTACAATTTCCTATTAAATGTGGTCATTTATGATTTTACTTTTTCTTTTAGCTGCTTCAACCTCTAGGGCATCATTCCAGGCCTGACCCAAGGTGGGGGCAAGGGGATAGGGAGGTTGACCCTATGTGGACCCAGAGAGGCAATGTGGACCCAAGTGGGAGAAATGATGAATGGGGTATGGTGAGTGGAAAAGGAGTAATATATGCATAGAAAGGAGTGGGACCACGCACCCAAAGTCGGGATTTCTCAAGTAGTACCACCCTAGAACCAAATTGTCAATAAAGAAGATCCCACAGGACTAAGATCCAAGGGTAACATCCAAAAGAGATCAAGGGGACAGGAGCACAAACTAAGCCCACTCTTACCGCTGAATCCCCCCATCAATCCATGTCCAAAAGTCTCCATGATAAGTAAACCCAGTACTCAATTACCAAATGAAAAGACATACCTTTAGGTTCGAGAGGCGCACCTTCAAACGTACGACCAATACAAATGGGTGAGGGACCACATGGCTGGCTCAGTTGGTGAAGAAATGGCACAACGAGCTAGCTGAGGGCTGCAAGGGGTTGTTGGTTGTCGGCTGATGGCCATCCTGGAGAAAAATTTCTCCTAGGGATATCACCCACGAAGTGATGGGTAACATCTGGCTCCAACTAGGACGTGATCTCTCGAGAGGTGGGCAAGGCTACTCAAATGAGAGGTCACGAGAACTCTAACAATATCTTGGTCACTGTAGACCTGTTATATGCACATGTCAATGACCAAAACCACAGGGCAACATGTTTTTCACAGTGTCTTATTATCACCCATGCTTGATGTCAGCCCATAAAATCAACAAGTAATAAAATATGCAATTTTAATCTAAATGTAGCTAATCTATTATGGAAATATCATATGAGGTTAGTTCTAATGAAAAAAACAACATGGAATGCATCCTACTCTAACATGCATATGGTACAAAACCAATACTAAGTGTAATCATAAAGCCAATGCAACCAACATATCATCAAATCAATATAAATATGCCAACCTATATGATTACTTATGTAGTAAATGTCAAAGCAAATGTGGATAGAATCACACAGATGATAAGGTCGGTGGGAGGTAGAGAAATAGGATGCCCACACATTGATGATTATGTGAGGGGAGGTAAGAAAAGGAAGCAATCTACTCCATAAGTTCCTCTCCTCTAACCAAAATATAGAGATGGCAATAAACTCTTGATGGATGGCAATATCAGACATATTATTTCCATGATGCTCCTTACTATTTGTCATATTTTACGACCTCCATAGGGTTATGATTAGTAGGAAAGGGAGACTGGTGAGATGGAGAAACACACGTGTTGCCCATGATTATCACACTGGAAAGAGGAGATTATAGATTTATCATGATCCTAAGGGGGTGCCCAAGGAGAAAAAGTATAATCAATGAGGGGGCCATCCTTGACACTATGCTTGAAACAAGAAAAGGGCTCACTACCACTTGAGATCATGTGACAGCAACTGAGGGAATCACTTGATGAAGAATCAAGATGATGACCAATAGGCAAAAGGGAGGATGAAGTATTGCATTCAATGGGTTTTTCTTTCCCAACGTCATAATCTAAAGCCTCAAGTGATTTGAACATAGAATCATACTTGGGAGAGGTGGGAACCTTACAATTTACTTAGTATCAAAGATTAGGCCTCTCCTAAAAGAAAAATTGATCACTTCCAATTGCCCCTCTTTAAGCAAGGGAAAATAAAGATTCCCCTTCCCAAGAGTACCAATGGATATGTCATCATAAATAGTGCCCAAGAGAAAGGGGAAACTATTCTCATCCTCATCCTCCTTGTCAGTGTCGTAAATGGGAGGAAAATCAAATTAAGGACCAACAATTTCTCATTTCCCCTTTTCAATGTGGAAGTAATCTCCAATATCATTCTCCAAGGAGATAGTGGGATCATCTTCCTCAAGGTTCTCGAAAGGAGAATCATCAGAAGTAATATCCGTGAGAAAAGTAAGGTTAGTCTCAACTTCACCTTCCATAGATTCATCCCTCCCAACACATGTGTTCTCAAAATCATCCTTTTCATCATGTAGACCCTAGGAGGACTCGTCTACCTGCTCACTACTTAGATTCTCAATGCCTTGATGATGCTCAATGAAGGCTTCCTCTTGAATGCTTAATGCAGGGTATACTTGAAATGCTTGAGAAAGCCATCAAAGAACTCCTCAATAAACAAGATACTCTTAGGTTCATGATCATGCAACCATGAATTATGACCACTGAGAGATCCCATGAACAATAACATGAGGACATCTTGGTGAACCACTTTCTCTCTCGAAGCATGCGCGTTAAATCTTTCTATATGGTCAATTGCAAAGAGTGGATCATCATCAAACACGGGCACCTCGTGTACCATCCTTTCTGCGACACGATTAAGGTGCCCAAGGATACTAGTGATGGCCAAAGTTGGAAATTTGTCAAATAAAGACAACCTATTTGAGATATGCATGAGAAATATGTAGGAGTCGCCAAGGTGAATTTAAATATGCCTAGAAAAATGTGTGCTTCATCCTAGAAGCTTCGACTTTAAGGTTCAATGAAGAACTAGGGCTTCGTTCTTCCAATGGAGTCACCAATCATTAGGGGAATTTTGAGGTCTAAAATGGGCCTCCTAGGAAAATGTACAACAAAAATCAACTTTATAACAACCAATAGGATTCAAGATGATGATGTCAACCATGGGAGATGATTTACCATTTTTTAAATAAAAGGGTAAAAATATTAAAAAATAATAAAATAATAAAACTACTTTTTCAACTCGTATTTTCAACTTATCTCCCAAAATGTTTACTCAAATTTCGAGTGGGAGTACTCGTTGGATGCGAAATTTAATTCCTCATCCAAGGAGTACCCATGTTGCATACTTTCGATGAACTCTACTACACGAAAAATGAGAAATACATAAAAAACGTGATTGTAATCACGTTTTTTAATGTATTTCTCATTTTTCGTGTAGTAGGACCCATCAAAAGTATGCAACATGGGTACTCCTTGGATGAGGAATTAAATTTCGCATCCAATGAGTACTCCCGCTCGAAATTTGAGTAAAAACTTTGGGAGATAAGTTGAAAATATGAGTTGAAAAAGTAGTTTTTCATTTTTCCCTCTAAAATTTGATGATGTCATCAAATCTTATTTGATTTTTTCCACTATTATTTTATAATTTCCTTAGGAGGCCCATTTTAGACCTCAAAATTCCCCTAATGAATGATATGTCAATATGTCGTAAGGGGGAAAAAAACACACATCTCATGCCCCTGGCAATGGCACCAAAAAATGTTGCCACTCAAACTAGCAGGGGACCTAAAAGGGTTTCCTAGTAGGGCAATTATTAGGTTAAGGGCAACGGTGGAGGCTTAGCCTACTGTCACCACGATTAAGGCTCCCTACTCTTTATAGACTTTCACCGATGGGAGGAGTCCTGATGCTTTTGGGAAGCCACTTATAAATGATATATCAATGAATAGGCGGGAATTGACCCCTAAAATTGTTTCCCTAGGAGGAGGTGAAGAATGGAGATTGCTTGCTCTTTAAGCAAGGACCTTGACTTTCCAGGGAGAGGGGGTGAGGATTAGAGGGTGAGGGTGAGGATGAAGGGTATAACTTGGAGAGGTGTTTCTCGATCCCTAAAATCCTACAAGAACTCGAATTCCCAAATAGTCCTTGATGAATAGCCTTTGACAAGAAATGGGACCACACAGGGCCAAGTGGACCCAGCACAGGTTCAAGGATAGAATTTAGCAACCAATGATGCTCCTATCCTGGACAAGGTGAGAGGAAAGGATGAAACAAGAATTTTTACTTCAAAAGGTCAAATTGATCCTGCCAGGTGCTAGCCTTGGGAAACATAGGACAAAACTTGACCCTAGAGCCAGGGCTTGGGATATCTCGAGATTCCATCCTCGAAATGTCTTCAAAATTTTAGGGGACCTGGGGGATCCACCCACGCATTTGACCCTAGGAGATTGGTTTTTTCCTATTGCCAGATTTTCGAGAAAGTGATTCCCTAGGTGACCTAATGGGGCTAGATCTGGGAAAAATGGAGAAAAGGTAAAATAAGGGTTAAAATGATCACCCTGTGAAGGATCGGTGCTTAATTTCACTTGGGGATATGGATTCAAGGATAATTGAGAAGATGGAATGTATTTATGTCGTTCAAGGAGGCTTCAAATTCAATTTCGTCCAATGTTAGAGGCTAAAGAAAAAAAGTGACTTTAAAACATTTATACTTCTTGCAAATGGTAATGGCTTATCAAGATAACACGATCTCTAGGAAATTCCATTCATATAACATGGCCCATACACATATATAAACTAAATTAGATACATATTCCACATTTAACATATGCATCAATTAGCCCTTATCATAGCGAAGTTCAAATGTATGCAGCAACAAGAAAAATGACATCAAATTTGCACTTACACGTTATAGAATATATCCAACCAACATCACATTCGCAATATAAGAAGCTCCATGATAGAGAGAACCCAAATCCATACATCAAAATTCATCCATCATCCAAAAATCTCCACCAAGGAAAAAATGTGAAATTCTCTTAAGGGAGAGAGATTCCAATCCAAGTGATGATACAAATGAATCCAACTAACTCCTATTTATACACCTCTTAGGAGTTTGATTTAGCTAATGAGCCTACATGAACCCCTAAAAATAAAATAATGTGCAAATAAACCAAAACTTTTGGTGACAAGTCCACCAAACTAGCTCATAAATGAAATAATAAACCTCTCAAGAGGTCAAATAATAATATGTGCATGTCATGGGGCCCTCCTCAAAATGTTATGGACAAGGGGTTGGCCCCTTGTTCTCCAAGTAGTAGACCTGTGGTGCTCCCAATTGGTGTGGGGGCACAACAATGACCCCATGGGTCTCCATATGAGTCGAAGATGTCTGTAGATCATCTCTAAAGGCTCAAATGATGGAATGAGTGTTGCCATGTCATCGTACAAGTCCTGGGACACCTACCAAGTGTGTGGTGCTCTTGTGGGGCCTGTTGGTCACATTGTACCAATTGCATCATCCTTGTCCCAAAGGTGGATCTATAGTAATATTTGGACATCGGTGAGGATCCATGGAGTGTTTTATGCTACTATGGAGGCCCATGGCTCTCTACACATACCCTACATGTGCCATTGTAGCCCTCTAGGAGGTTAAGACCCGTATAGGTAGACCAAACCCAAATGGACACCATCTGCAATCCTACATAAGATCTAATGTGTCCCCTAGCCTTATAGTACAACAATTCATTAGAGTAGTCGTGTAAAAGAGCTTACAAACCATAGACAACAAAGTGGGCACTTAATATGGCATGCCCTTCTGTAGTGGACTTTGGCATGTGCTAATGTCTCCAAGCTCCAAAGGGGGTTAGCTAGGTACCTTATTAGGTGGTTTCTAGCTAGGTACCTTATTGTCTTCATCGAGCCAGTTCAACATATTTCTAATACGATACCAGTCATGCTTAAAAAGAATTTCAAAGACATAAAGCTTAGTATTGACAATTTTTGTGCTCTTGAAGGTTACAATGGAATTGATCTCATCTTCTAAAGCATGCAAAAGGGTCGAAGCAATTTCATTCAATCTTGTGTTGAGAAATCAATAGGGCTACAAATGAGGTGATCTCTCTTACACTTGAAAATTGCTTGTGATGTTCTTTTACTTTTCTTGATTATTAGATTCTTATTTTCTTGAGATTATGTTGTTCTTATTATCAAACAACTACCAAAACAAGAAGATCAATAATACACAAGGGCACAAGATGTAGGTTGCTAGCCAAGGCCAAAAACTTTCCTCTTGAGAGGAAAACCCACACATCTCTTTTCTTCTTATAGATTCTTCAAATGACAAATTCCAAGACCTATAGACCAAGACCAATACCCTTCCAAGACCAAGTCAGACCTCCTTGATGATGTGCTTCTTCTATCTAAGTCGAACCAAATCAAATCTCTTCTAGCAGCAAAAATTTGACCCCCAACTACAAATTTTCGGCCCCCACTACGAATCTGAAATTTTCAGCCCTCTGCAACCAACTACAGTTTTGCATGTGTGGGAGAATTAGGGCTTCTAGAGCTTCTTCCTTCGCTTGGACTGCTTCTTCCTCTATGCGTTGTGAAAGATCAAATAGTCGTTTTTAAATTTTTCCTTAGATTTTGACCCTACTTGACTCCTTGAGAACTTCGACCTAGTAGTTGCAAAACCCTAGCCTTCCTTTCACACGTGTGAGATGCAAAGAGATCGAAAATATTATCTTCCTTCGCCCTTCAATTCCTACGCTTTCCTCCTCCTTGCCCTTCGCTTGATAGATGAGTGAATGAGTGAGTAAGTCCATAGAAGGTCTAATGATCTCTTATATATGTTGGGAATCATGATTGTCATTAGACAAAAACCCGCGTGTGTTAGTCAACGATCGCATCGCTAGAGATAAGCATCCACGAGATGCGGCTAGTCCATGTCGTGAAACACACAGGGAGCGTTGGTTTATCTAATGTCCAACAATCTCCCCCCCAATGCGAGCAGGGTGTGTATCGAAATCGTGACCTACGCTCTGATACCACTTGTTGGGAATCACGATTGTCGTTAGACCAAAACCCGCAGGTGTTAGTCAACGATTGCAATGCTAGAGATAAGGATCCACGAGAGGCGGTTAGTCCATGTCGCAAAACACACGAGGAGCGTTGGTTTATCCAATGTCCAACAATATATAAGCTTCCAAGAAAGACGACATGCCCTAATTAGGCCAACTTTGTCGGGCTGACTTGGTCTTGGAGGGGTATTTTGACACTTTTGACTCAAAAATAATTCTTTTGACATGATACAAGATGCCCAATGGGGTCTTTTACATATGACAATAACTCTTTCACTTCTTGACTCAATGAAAAAACCTAGACGCACTCAATGGGTGCTTTAACCTAAAATAAAATGACCTTGAGCATGAAACCCATGCTACAAAAAAATAATAATAATAATTTTTTTTTCATTTTACAATATACAAGAATCAAGAGTATATATGAAGACCAAACCTGGTTACATATTTCAACACTCCCTCTTAACTAGGGAGGTATTCATAACGGTACAAGGACCTTCTCATACTAAAGAGATCTCATAAGAAGAGTCGGATTGGTAAGCCATCTCATAAGCTATTTTTTCAGCTTATCTCATTGCATCTCATCATACCAACCAGTGTTGTCACATAGCAAGGCCTTGACTAACAGCTCTATCTCTCCACAAGGTTAGAGCACAATACTGGCAAGACAATGACTTATAGACACCATCATCATTGTCTCTTAAGGCACATACCCCATTCGGATGTTCACAAGGTATGTCCTTTTAGGACCATTCCTGTCTTGGAATAACACATCAAGGAATTTCCTCTTCGACTACTCTTACCTATTGGATGTGCTACCTCATCCTCAAAGAGTGTCAGAAACCATATGCTTATCCAATCCTCCATTATTTCTTCATAAAGTGAAGACAAGAACGATGTGTTTATCTCTCCCTCTCAACTAGGGAGGAGATATCAACCAATCCAAGCTTGTTTCTCAAATGCGCAAGCTTCTTATTAAGGAGAAATTTTGTCAAAATATCAACTACCTGCTCATCGGTGGAGATATATTGTAGCTACAACACCCCATCTTGCACCAATTTTCGTATGTAATGATACTTGTTGTTTTTGTTCTTCGTCTTTCCGTGGAATACAAGGTCTTCTGACAACCTTATGCAACTGGCGTTGTCACAATGTATAATAGTAGGGTCCATCGATCCTTCAAACAAATTGGATAAAAACTTCTTCAACCAGACAACTTCTCTACTAACTTCACATGTTGCAATGTATTCAGCTTCAGCACTACTCAAAACAATTGATTCCTACTTTCTACTCAGCCATGAGATCGTAGAGGTTCCTAAGTTAAAACATCCTTCGGCAGCGCTTCTTCCACCTGTCTCGCGCCTCCCCAATCAGAATTTGTATATTCTACCAATTGGATATCATTATTTCTATCATACTTCAGGGAATAATGTATTGTTCCTTGCAGATATCTCAATATATGCTTGGCTGCTATACAGTGGTCATGTATAGGCTCTCTCTGAAACTGATTGAGAATATTCACTGCAAAGAAAATGTTTGGTCAAGTGTTCACGAGATACATCGGAGAGCCAACCAATTGTCTAAAACTTATAGGAGCCACAGGTCTTGAATCGAAACTTCTTAACCTCTTCAAATTTGTGATCATGGGGTTTGTCATAGGTTTGCAATCCATCATGCCAAACCTTTGTAGAATCTTAATTACATACTTTCCTTGACCTAGATAGATTTCACCAAGTTTTTTCCAAATTTCCAACCCCAAGTAATAGTGCATTGCCCCTAGATCCTTCATATCGAATTTTTCTACCAATTGTCTCCTGCATTCTTGAATACGACCTTCCACACCTATTATGAGAAGATCATTCACATATAGAAGATGATCATTGGGTCATCCTTCACTACCTTGATATAATGATTTGGATCAGCAGAACTCTTTGAAAAAACCAATCTTTGTAGATATGTCTCCATCCTAGCATACCAAGCCCTTGGGGTTTACTTAAGGCCATAAAGTGCCTTCTTCAATCTACAGACATGAGTTTCTCTATCATGTACTTCAAAACCCAAAAGTTATTCAACATACACTTCTTCATCAATGGTACCATTCATGAATGTTGTTTTGACATCCATTTGATGGATGTTCCAACCCATAGATGTTTCCAAAGAGATCGGTGATCTTATAATTGTGTATCTAGCTGTAGGTGCAGATGTCTCTTCATAATCAATGCCTTCTTGTTGAGAGAAACCCTTAGCCACAAACCTTTCTTTGTACTTGTCAATGCTTCCATCGGAGAGCATGATGATCTTGCAAATGCAGCATTGCCCTTATGCAGTAAAGCGTTGGGCACTTTAATGATCTTAGCAATTGATGGATACCCCCGAGCACCCCCAAATGCCAGAACGTTGAACTTCTCTTGCTTGGCATGGAGGATTCTTAATGATGTACCAATGGACCCAGCATGCCCGCAGGCTAGCCTTGACACTACTTGATGGGCATGCCTTGATTTAGAGGCCAGATGAGGGTGACAGATGACACAATGCACCCACAGCTGGTTTTTAGACACATGGAGATGCTTTAAGGCTTGATTTGAGGACCTTCCCTCAAATTGAGGATGATCATGATGCTTGGAGACCTTGTAGCCCATCCAATGCATTTTTGGAGCATTTTGAGCCCTAAAAGGGCATGACGTCATCCTTTTAAGAGGCTTACAACTTACAAATGTGGCCATCTATTTGCATATTTTGTTGTTGAGCTAGTGGGTTGGCTTGTAACTCAATTTTACTATATGTCTACTCAAAATCAAATTTGTTTTAAGGGTGTATAGTGAATTATTAGAGGTGATAGACCTCATATAAAAAGAGGATCACCTCTTTCATTTGTTCATTATCACACTTATGGATTTCGGCCTCTCTAGAAGAGACTGAATTGCTTTGTTGTACTTCAGTACTTGTGGAGATGTAATCTTATGTGGACTTTGGCTATTGGAGACTAATTTTTGTTGTGGAGACGTCATTTTGGGATTGAAGGCATGTTCTTGGATAAATTGTGAGTATTTTGTTGCGTATCTTTTATGGTATACAAGTAATGGAATATTGCTCGGGTTTCTATATTGTTCCTTGTCTAAATGCAAATGTTTATTGGAAATTCTTGGTAATTATTGCATATTAAATCCTTTATCCTTGAACTCCCTAGAAAACCTCCTAGTGAGCCATTTTCTAGTGAATTTCTCCCCTCATAAAATGAAAGCTAGGGTTAGAAAGTGAAAACTAGGGTTTTCCCCCTTACTCCCTTCAAAGATTTGATATCTCTATGGTTAAAGTTCCTAAGACTCCATTACTCAAGTAAGGAAAAGGCACCGACAACCTCTTGATGATCAAAAACTTGAAAAACCTTATCTTTTTCCTCTTTCTTGTCTTTTTTGTCCCTTCAATGCAAGCCGCTCGAGCTAGGGCAAGGGCCAAATTCAATTAGGGCTTGCCTCAAGTCAACACTGGAGCTGGTTTGGCATATTTCCACCTTGTTTGACCTTGTCAATTCAAAATCTAGCCTCTTCCTTGGTGGAAATTGCCTAATTAGAGCTGATGTCATCAACCCTAGGCCTCTTGAACCGTAGTTCAGAAAAAAGGCTTCAAAAATATGAAGAGTGCAAGGGAGTGAATAGATTTTTTCCATGTAAAAAGTACATGGTTTCTCACTAGAGTAAGAGATTAAAAAATGAGGAACAAAATCCCAACAAAGGCATACCCTACTATAGTGGAGAGAAAAGTGAACCAACTGATTCCAACATGCATGATTAAATGAGAGCCTCAATGAGTTTTTGTATTCATAGGGGCTCTCACAATGTATTAACCAATCACTGAAATAAAAGGAAACAATTTGACCACTACTTAGCATTCAAGTGAATGCATAACACTCAACCAATCCACTACCCAATGCCTTAGAAGTTATTACTACAGTGGCATATCGCTGTGGTGGGATTCCGTTCTGACATAAATTCTTGCTTTTATGGCATCCTCATCGTTACGTGAATTATTTTCAACAAAACTAAATTTCAAACCCTTCATTAACATCAAATCATTTCGAAGTTATAACTTGCTGCCCAAGCATATAGCATGAAATGCAAGTTGACAAAAACCAACAAACTACAAAATCGTTCGCATAAATGAATGAAATGCTAGTTAACAAAGGAAAACTTCAGAACCACAATATTCACCAAAAATTAATAGTTTCCTTTTTGACATGATTATTTTTATTTCCAGGAATACATGATTGCATGTCACTTTGCTGCAACTTTGTGTAAGTTCTCGGACTTTAAAGTTTAAACACAACGAGGTATAGTCTGAGAGATGGAAAATTCCGAGCTAGTTTTCTTTTCCATGAGTTTGATGGCAGTACCCTTTTGAAGAATTTTCCTAATATGTAATACAAAACAACTGCAAAATCATAGTACATGGGGTCTTTATAAAGGCATTAAATGTCAAAACTGAAATTTGAAGTAATTCTTTCCAAACTTGATAATATGTTCATAAGGCCATCGTTTTAAGAGGCAAACAACTGTGGCTAGGACAAGACAAGACAATGTAAATGACGACTCTAGGCATATGCCTGTAAATATTGGGAAATATTTCCAATTAAAGAATCATCATTATTTTTTTCTTTTACAGTTTACAATAGCTGTCTTGCTCCTTAAATTCCATACATTCTGTTATGCTTATTTGATGAATGCATAACCAGCTAAAACTGCAAAAGGATGGAGGAAAAGAATAGGTCTAACTCAAACCCCTAAAATGCACTTCAAGGGGAATCAAGAGCAAGCAATTGTACTATGGGATGCTGAAAATTTCAGGTTTAGATTCCCTAAAATGAGATCCCACTGGAACTGTATGCTCTAGATAGGCTACTATTCTGCAAAATTGATTGGCACCTTATGAATTAGAAATATATGTTCACCTCCCTACCATCATGCACTTCACTTATGTGGTCCTTGGCTTCAGTCAATGCCACCTGTCAGTACCACAATTTATGATCAGCAACAGCAGGGTACTATACAGGGTTTGATTCTCATGAATGCTGAAACTCTTTATGGTAATATTATTCACCTGTCCATATTTGGTTAGGAAGTTACTCGCCAAATTAATCGAATTGATAGCAGGGTCTTCATTAGCCTTTAGTGCCTGAGCTAGAGCAAAGGCACCCCTATCCTGTCCAAATATTTCCAAACAATGTTAGGATCCTCACAAAGAAAGACTTATGCTTCTACACTGAAGATTTAAACAGGTCTTAAAATTACCCTGATTTCATTGAATCCTAGATCCAATGATGTTAAAGTCTCATTAACAACTTTTAAGCTCCGAGCCAAGGAAGCTGCACCCTGCAAGTAAAAGATTAAAATCAGTGTTGAAAAAATCAGCATTGGCAAAAAATCGGCAAGGGTCCAGAAAACATCTTTTCAGCAACATCAGCGAAAAAATCGGCAAAAATTGGCATTTTTCACAATGTTGCTGATTTTTCGCAAATTTTCACTGATATTTGCAACAGTGATTAAAATTATAGACTAGTACTGAAAATAAAAAATGCTCATCAGAAAGCAAGCACAGATACAGCTTACGCTAACAAATTATTCTAAAGTAAATATGAAAATTCAAAATCTAACAGATTATATACATACGTCATCGCCTAGACCATTGGCACGCAGATCTAGTGTGGAAATAGTTGTATTGTACTTCAAAGCTTCTGCTATGTGTTCTACACCTTTAACACCTATCTGCAAATAACAATTTTTTTCTCGATATTCAATATGCCAAAGAGAATCCAGAAACAAACACCAATCACAATAACATTGCAAGCTACAAAAAGCACCATTTTGGTAAAAAGGACAAAAACAAAGAAGCCCCAATTTCCAAACCTGGCACCATCCTAGTTTAAGGGTTTGAATGTTGCCAGAGAATTTAAGAACTTCAGCTAAAGCCTTTATTCCTTCTGGACCAATAGGGTTGTAGCTAAGTTCCAACTGCAAATGAACACATTAAACATTGAGCAAATTACATTGGTCATGCGATATTTAAAAAACAATATTGGCATGGAATGTGTGATGAAGACTCACTGTTGTGAGGACACTGTTATCTTTGAGGGCTTCTGCAAGATGACTAGCACCAACAGCGTGAATGTTATTTCCTCCCTGTGGAAAAGGATGATTTTCAAATTCGAACAAGGGTATGGATTACATTGCTAAGACTTGTAACCTTCCAAAACCACATTAAGCAATGATCAAGAACAGTGCAGCTTTTGTACCAAGTCAATAGTTGTCAGTGTTCCATTCTGTTTCAGAGCTTTTGCAATTTTCTCTGTGCCCTGCCATTTTCATGTTGTCATAAATTCTTTAAATAATCAATTATCAAATAACTTTAAAAAGTCAAAAATTCCAAACGTTTAGGCCTCAGATCTATGAATAGCTGTTCATCATAATTAAAAAACTGTCCCTACATAAACTTGAAGAACCCTTTGAAGCCTTACTGTCCTACAGTGAAATTTTATATATATTTTAACCTTCGTAACAATGAAACTTTCCCATGTATTTGTTCATTGATTTCAAATTTGATAGAGGGCACAATTGTTGTATAAACTTCCATAAGCAACGAACATTACCTCATCACCAATATCATTCATGTACAGATTAAGCCATAATAAGCTTTTGCACTTTTTGATATATTCTGCTATATGAAATGCACCTTTTGAACCAATGCTATTATTTCCAATGTCAACAGTAGTAATCTTTCCTGCCACATATTTCATTGGAAGTTACATGCTGCTCTTGGCAAGTTAAATGAGCATCCCATGGACAGGAAAAAACCAAAACTCCAAAGACTAAGAATTGAACTGAAAAGTGAAATAAAATGAAGATAATTACCTCTATGAGCTACTAAGCCCGATATCAATGCCCGAGCACCCTCATTCCCAATACCATTTCCATGTAGGTGAACTTCCTGTGAATAATCATTCAGATAAATGCTCGTTCAACATATTTACAGGATACATAAGAGTCACTATGAAGGTAATTTAAAGCCTTAGGAGACATCATCCATGTTCACAAATATAAGAAATGTGGCTTTAGACAGGTTCTAGATAAACTTTAAGTTGAATCAATGAAATGAGCCCAGAAAACAACAGATCTCAAATTCAAAAGGAGAACCAAGAAACAAAAGACTATATAATGTGAGAATAAACATTAAATGAAGACTACAAGAATACACAAGGAAGCCAAATCATTACCTCTACCGGAAAAAATTCCAAAAGCAAGTTCATTAATAGCTAAAACCTTAACTACCAATTAGCATCTGCTCAAGTCTATAAATTACGTAGACAATTAGTCTGATTTAGGAATTATGTGCCAGGCTATAAGTTAACCCTTTATCCAAAAACAACAGACATTGTAAACAATTTTAATGGTTTGTCTTGGAATCCATCCCTGCCTAAATATATTTAATTTAAAACCTCAAAGACAAAAAGAGCCAATCAAATTCAGATTATGAAATGAGGGCAGTCAAATGGGAAAAACAATAAGTAGGACTGTATACTGAGTGTGAGACCCAAATTCGACAATTTAACCAAACAAATTAACCAGAGAGTTTATTGCAATTTCATAACAGTATAAAGGCCTAATTTAACATTTAGTTCAGAGAATAATTGAAATCTCAAAGAGAATTTGAGCAGAATACCTGGCAATCGTTTGTAGCAATTCCTCATACTGCAGTTACCCAAACCGACCTTACCTCCCAGCCTATCTGGGGTCTACCTACATAGTCACCAGACCCAGAAGATGATCTTCTGGCCCTCCGTGCCCAGAATTCCAAGAACAAACAAGACTCTGTATCAGTATTGCTATCAGAATTCCCTCCTGCCCCCTTCAATCTCCCCAACAAAAATTCTGCCTCCATTCCCCCCTTTTCGCTTCCTTCTCCCTTCCTATAACCCCAAAATTCCACCACCCTCCAATTATAATAATGTTTCCTTCCTTTAGTCGGTTATTTGGCATCTTGAAAAGTTTTCCAGAGGCAGTCACCTTTAAATGATGTTATATGGATAAATTCTGAGTTTATGAGGCAATGAAGTCATATATATGTTTGAATTTAATATTTTTGCTTCAACTCCCTTTATTAACATCTATTCTGATTAAAATTTGTTGCTTTAAACATATTGTAAATTTATTTTATATATATACTTTCTAAAACAATTAATAATAAATTAATTAATCTTCTTCTTTTAGTTAATATTTCTTTCCGTTAATATATATAATTTCTCCCAATTAATATAGTAAATAATATATGTAATATAATTCTCTTCTATTTGCACAAGTCAATGCTTTTACTTTCCTTTGGACAATATATTAGTTATATTATGATAATGGTATGTATAACTTTTACCTCACAATACATTCATTATATTCTGGTGAGTTCGATATTTACTCAGTAATTCGATAATTAACTCATTACCCTATACTTAAACTTTTCATAATTGATTAGTGCATATACTAGTGCAGTACATGTGATACATGCATATATAGCTATCATATGCATGTCACATATGCATGCTAATATTTCTATGTTCCCTATAACTCGATGTGGGTCATTACACTGAGAACTAGGATGGGAACCCAATGCCCATCCAAAATTTTGGCATCATTTACAGAGTACCCTAGCAACCCACAAAACATCTTCAATACCTCCACGAATTCTCTAAAGGATTTTGATTTATTTTTTCGAGGAAGCAAGGTTGAAATCACCAGTGTACGTAGAACTGGGAGTTCAGTTTATGGACCCTAGTTTAACCAAGAACCCTACTTCCCAGTGCCAACTCAGCAAGGCATATGCATTCCCAATTAATATAGTAAATAACATATGTAATATAATTCTCTTTTATTTGCAGAAGTCAATGCTTTTACTTTCCTTTGGACAATATATTAGTTATATTATGATAATGGTATGTATAACTTTTACCTCACAATACATTCATTATATTCTGGTGAGTTCGATATTTACTCAGTACTTCGATAATTAACTCATTACCCTATACTTAAACTTTTCATAATTGATTAGTGCATATACTAGTGCAGTACATGTGACACATGCATATGTAGCTATCATATGCATGCTAATATTTCTATGTTCCCTATAACTTGATGTGGGTCATTACACTGAGAACTAAGATGGGAACCCAATGCCCATCCAAAATTTTGGCATCATTTACTGAGTACCCTAGCAACCCACAAAACATCCTCAATACCTCCATGAATTCTCTAGAGGATTTTGATTTATTTTTTCGAGGAAGCAAGGTTGAAATCACTAGTGTACGTAGAACTGGGAGTTCAGTCTATGGACCCTAGTTTAACCAAGAACCCTGCTTCCCAGCGCCAACTCAGCAAGGCATATGCATTCCTTACGTTCTAGAGCACCAATATTTCCATTTGCATTTGCAAGGCATCCTAATAAATATGTTCCTCTTTGACAACATCATTAAAGTTTAAACCCAAAGTACTCAATGGAGCTGAGGCATAAGGACCTTGTCTCACTTCAGCAGATTGATCTAGAGTTGAAAGAGTTCAGTGTATCACAGTGTTGAAAAAATCGGCATCGGAAAAAAAATCAGCAAGGGTCCGGAAAATATCTTTTCAGAAAAATCCACGAAAAAATCGGCAAACCGCGACACTTATTAAAAATACAAAATATATTCATTTTTTTTCAAAATTGGAAAAAATCGCATTTTTACCCAGCGTTTCCGGCAACTAGAAAAAATCGCAATGTTCCCTATTTTTCATTGATGTTTGCAACACTATATCATGTTCCAACTTCCTGCATATGATCCATTGCAAACAAACAGTCCCACAGGCCATCATCCAAACCAAGTTTGGTGCCAATCCTTTACACCTAGAGAACATTTTCAAACTTGCCTTTCTTTCTTCAAAGGATCCCCATACTAGCAGATTATGCTACTGGACAGGGTACATACCCCTGTCTCACTCTTCGCTCCTTTGAGGAGATTGCATTCTTGGGCCTTTCAAACGCAGACAAGGGGCCATTTCACTTCCTTAGAGAACCAACATTTCTATAGAGCATCTCCTTCCTTTCAAGTACTCCTTGGATGCCCCCAGTCATATCTACTCGAAAAAAGAGAGATCAATAGACCATTCAAAGACAACATCTATCGGGTCTACAAACAAAGCACTTGCGTCTTCACCCACTCCACCCCCCTACCCCAGACTCTTTGCCCCAAGATGGTCTTTTATTATGAGAATTTCATTCAGATGTAAGACAATCTCATTTTCCATCCTGACAAGATTTAGCATGATTAGGCTCATGGCCTCGGGATTCTTATCATTCTAGATTGTCCCCTAAGGAATATTAAGTTCCAAATGATTAGCTTAGGAAAAGAGCCTATCAGAAGTGCAATTCCTCTCACTTTTGGATAAGTGCTTCTATCATCCAAAGGAGGACAACCTAAGTGGTCATGTTAACTTAACTTTAGAGATCTACCATTCAAAATTGAACAATTTGTGAAATTTCCATGAATGTAGTAACTGGATACTTATCTCCTAACTTGTGCAATTTATTTGTCTTCTGTAAATTATTTAGCGACAAATAATGATAAATTCAACACTACAATTCTTCACAAATAAAAATACCACAGAAAATAAAATGCATGAACTGAGAAAATAATGCATACATACACAATAATTTTGACCCCGTTATTTTTGGAAACCGTCCTTGGAAAAACCCTGAAGGGAAAACCAATACAGCAGATGAGGTTTTATTATATTAATTCTTCAGCAAAATAGAGAATACAACTGCTTGCCTATTCATTGGAAAAGCTTCCGGCAAATTTATCTACTGGAAAAATAACTAGAATCACAAAGATCCCTCCTCAGAATCAACTTGGCCTACTCCCAACCACTCGCATTCATGCCCTGATATGTGCACTGGCGGCTCTAGAAAATTCGCACAACCTCCAAGATCACTTCCCTGCAAGCCGATCTTCCTCCCTCTGCCTCCTGAAGTTACTCGCATCTCCTCCAGCAATTCTTTTGGCAATTGCAAGTGAAAATACTACTCCTGCTCCACGCACTGGGTAAACTGGCTACTCGCACGTGTTGAATCAACCTCCTCTGCTGGAAATTTTGGCCTCCCTTCCTATCACTGGAATGTTGGAAACCTCCTATGGAAATAAATTTTTGCCTCCCTTCCTATCCCTGGAACAGTGGAAACCTCCTGAGAATATCTCCGGAAATTCTCACTATTGAAAACCCAGTTGTTGGTGTCTTCCTCTACTTCAACTGCACCCTTGTTGAATCACTGCAACTGGGTAAGTCGAACTACTTGAGTCTCCTATGTGTTTTGTATTCTCCAAACCCCATCGACTTTCTCTTTATAATCTATCGTTCGACTCTCAATAGCCATGATCTAATCACAATCGATGGCTAAGATAATCTTGCCCCATCAAATCGCTTCTCCAGAATTCTCCAGAGAAAAAATGATTTTCCTCAATTAATCTGATTTAATTAACCAATTTCCCTAAGTTAGACTTGGGTTGGTGTCTTCCCTTGCTTCAACTATGCCCTTGTTGAATCACTACAAATGGGTAAGTCGAACTACTTGAGTCTCCTACATGTTCTGTATTCCAAACCCCATCGACTTGTTGTTTATAATCTAGTGAAACATGAATCTCCGATCACTCGCGATTAATCACGAGTCAAACTCTGCTCTTCCCTCAAACGATCTGATTCAACTCTTGGCGAGTCAAACTCGCATTGACCGAGTTAGACTCATGGTCGATGTGAATTTGACTTGTGACTCACTGATTAATTACGATTTAGGCGATTTTCAGCCCTTGACTTGGCGAGCACAGATTTTAACTTTTAGGGTTGCCACATGGTATAGTTCGGTTAAAAATTAAACGTCGGTCCATAAGTCACTTATCATTGCTCAAGCGCCCAACTCATATGCCAAAAAGGTAATAGAGGCATGGTTTCAGTTTCAGTTTACTTCGGATAATAGAGGCATAGTGTGTAGTGTGCTCTAGCGTTAGGTTCAGTGTGTGCGTTGTCCGAGATTTCAGTAACAAACCATTATAGTATCATTTTAGCAATAATCAAGAGATTTTAGTTATTGCTTTCTTAGTGATTTGTATGCATTATTTTATAAACTTTTAGAAGCATATGATTCTGGTTCTATGTAGTCACCGGTTAGGAGTTAGGACTCAGTACTTTAGATCATGTTTGGACTCATAACATATATGAGATACTTATTCATTCATGATATTTTGGACATGGCTTTATTGAATATCAATGAAAATTGTGTTTTTTTTTTTTTTTTCAATGTATCAATATGTGTATGTCTTTATTTATTGAATTCGCCGATTTTTTCCCGATCCGATTACTCTTCGCTCTTTTGCCTCGCCGATTTATTGCTGATTCTGAGTCTGGTAAAATTGTCTATCGTTGGACTCTCAACGGCCATGATCTAATCACAATCAATGGCTAAGATCATTTTGACCCCATCAAATCACTTCTCCACAAGTCTCTAGAGCAAAATCGATTTTCCTCAATTAATCTGATTTAATTAGCCAGTTGTCCTAAGTTAGAGGGGAAATTTTAATTATTGGCTAATTAATCTAATTGAGATGTTTCTAAGGTGTTTCTTGTGAAACTTTTTATGGGTTTTGGAGATCTTGTGTTCCTTAGCCTTTTAGACACCATAGAGACTAGAACACCTGTCAGCTGCTACCAAAAACTAACACACTTCAAATCAGAGGGTAAAATATACAAACTGCAAATAATTAATAAAGAATACACATCACCAAATGGATTCTTTAAATCTGCGAACAAATCTTTGAAATCAGTGCTCAAAAGTATTAAAGACTTCTCCATTTCCACAATTGAGAGGTGCTTTGTCCTTGTAAGTGACAAAAAAAATCAGAAAAAAAGAAAATCAGCTATGCAATTAAGAATTGATCACATTCATGAAAGACAGATTAAATATTAACTTCTAAGCTAAAGATAGCCACCACCTGAAGGAATTCTCAACAGTCTAATGCTTTCATAGACATACTAATTTGATTCCCATTAATCAGAGTTGACATAAATACAACATTACAAGAAAAATAAAATCAAAATTTGTCGAAAGGACCCAGGGGAACATGCCATGAATGTCACAACTTGAGAACTTGAGATGTGAGAGCTGCTTGACTGTAGCTTGTAAAGAGATGCTCGACTGTAGCTTGTAAACTCATAAATGAGACAAGAAGAAAGGAGAATGATTTGATGAATAAAAAGGACTTTGCCCACCAATCCATTCCTCCATTTTGCCTCTTTGTTGTGGCCAAGTTTTGATGCATCTTGGCATAGAGTGGAGCTCCTGTTATTGCTGAAATAGGTTAACTTAACAATAATGCATGAAAGTCTGAGTTTGTGTGCAGCACATTTGAAGATGTAACGAAGTCTGAGTACATGTCGAGGATACTGCAGCAGCACAGTATCCCCAGGGAGAGCAGTACCACAAACTGTCATGAGTAGAAGACATGCAGCACAGCATCGCTGAGTTAGTAGAGCTCCAGAAACTTCTCTCACTGACTCTTGAAGTCTATATATGGTTATGCTTAATGTTGTAAAAGGGCTTCTTGGTTCTATGTTAATGTTGTTTGTATGATGTCAGAGAATCTTAAAGCAGACATAAAGCTACATACACTTCTGTGATGATTCCACGCTGCTGTTATAACTTATAATGATATGAAGCTAATACAATGGTGTTTTTTAAATTGGTACATATTCTATGTTTATGCATTAGGAGTATGAACAATATGTCATATCATAGTTGCACATATCGCAATAATATTGGAATTATCAGGATATTATCGCCAAAACCAGACTCGCCGATATTATCTTCTCAAATTATCATGATAATTTGCCCAGTCAAATTAGCATGAATTTAACAGAAATTATCTCCCTGCTCCTGGAAAGGGTGATATAAAGTTCTGGTTTGTGTTTTTTAGGGTCACTTTCATTTTTTCTTGTGCTGAGATTAAGCTCTGAGGGTTGTGTGAGTCTTATGACCATTTTTCATCAAGCAAACACTGGAAAATCCACAGTTTTATTTGCCATCGACTAAGCATTTTTGGAGTGGATATTTACTCAGTATACCATATCCATATTTCCAGGTATGTAAAAAAGAATTGCCTTCCTTTTCTTTGTTTTCCAAGATTAGTATAAATTTAGAGTCTGCCTCTTCTTACCCTTTTTTGAATTTCTACATTTGTTTTGTGTCAGAGGTCCAAAATAAAAATTTAATCAAAGCTTTACAAAATGGAAAAACTATTGGACCAAATGTGGGAGTGCGGTGAACCATGTGAGGGTGATAATAGAACAAAGGTGAGTTGCAAGCTATGTGGAATGGAAATGATTGGCAGAATCACCCGCTTGAAATACCACCTTGCCAATATCCCAGGGCATGAAGTGGATATTTGCCTTATAGCTACCTTAGACATTGTCCTTATTGCAAAGAACTCAATTCTTGATATTGCTAGAAAGAGAGATTAGAGGGAGGTGTTACCTACCAAAAGTAGGTGACCCCATAGGAAAATTTTTCTCCTAGATTTGCCTTCAACTGGCAACCAGCAACACCAAACAGCCACCAGTGTAACCGATGTATTGTGCCACTTGATCATTGCTCCTTGAGCACGTCATATGTCACCTCGCCCATCTGTCGAGAGCATATGTTTGAAGGTGGGCACTCCAATCCTAAAGGTATGTTTTTCATTGTGCAATCGAGTGCTTATGTCACCTCACCCATTTGTCGAGAGCATATGTTTGAAGGTGGGAAATTGTAAATTTAAGAACAAGTTCTATGCCATTTCAGATTAGGGCACAAAATACTGAAGCAAATAGAATATACCAATAGATCAATTGAAGACAAGCCAAAAGCAGAGATAATGAATGGTGGCGTTATGATGATCAGCAGGATGCTTCTACCAGCAAAGTCTCCAATAGGTCATTCAGCCAAGTGTGTCACACACAACCCCAAGACAGCCCAGACAAAGAATACTCCACAAATACGCAGCACCAAGAACGCAGCTCCATCGCCATCAAGAGAGAAGAAAATCCTCCACACATTGTGTGTACAATGAACTCCAAGTCTCTCCAATGTATAGGCATCTTTGGGGTTGTGTGACACGTCCTTTAAGACATTTAAGTCTATATTATATTCCAGGCCGACCTAGCACATAAGTGGAATAAATTCAAAGAAAATGTTCTGCTCATCCGATCGAGATGATCTTTAGATCAATCTTACACCTCTCCGAAAGAGGAATCCAATAAAAATATTGGGATCGTCATCTGAGCAGCACAACCCGGAGTTTGGACCTAGTTGCCCAAATTTAACACTCCCTCTCAACTAGGGAGAACTCCATCCACTAGTGCAATCCAAACATCGTGTGTCATCCCATCGTAACTTGCTTTGCTGGCCTCTTTATTTCAGAACAGAAGTGGGTCAGTCACAAAGACATCATTCCCGGCTGACAGATTCAGCCCAGAGGTCCGGAACCTCTATAGGACTCACAAAGAGTCTCATATATACTAACCCGAAGTTAGTTTCACTGAACCAAGGTCAGTTTGGAGGTCCGAAACCTCACATGGACTCAAAGAGTCACATACCAACCCGAAGTTGGTTTATCTGACCCGAAGTCAGTAGGAGGTCTAAAACCTCACTAGACTTGATCCCAGATCAAGTGGTTGGACCATGTCATCCTAGATAGAGAGTACGGCGATTTCTGATGCATCCATCAGTCTTTGCTACTAGTCTCTACCTTTTCCCACCTCATTGGCCAAATGAGAGGTACTTCCCATGAGTCTGGAACTCAAATGGGTAGGATGCATACGGGACATAGATCATGAGAGGCGAACAAACTCAATCATCATAATGGTGGGCCAGAAGCACACCAACAAGGTTTGGCAAGCCTAGCCCTGTGGTTGCTTATAGCTCCGAGGAACTATCCCCAAGGCCCCCCAGAGCTGCTAGAGCTCATCGTCCAACAAGACCTTCCAAATAGGGTCTATCCACAATTCCAAGATTCTCACGGAAGGTTAGGAACATGACCTTCTCCAAGGGCATTGTGAGAATATTCGCGACCTGCTCATCAATTCCTATATGATCGAGCCTTACGGCGCCTCGTTGTACCATATCCTGGATAAAGTGGTACCAACCATCAACATGCTTGGATCAATCGTGGAACACGGGATTCTCTGACAAACGAATCCCCCTTTGGTTATCACAAAGGATAACGGTGGCATCTAGCACATGCTCGAACAGCTTACTGAAAAGCTTTCGCAACCAAGTGACTTCACAACGGCCATACATGTTGAAATGTATTCGACCTCAGCTGTGCTCAAGGCTACCGACTTTCGTTTCCTGCCCAAAGCAGATCTACGTGTGAAGCAGCATCCAGATGTGCTCTTGCGATCCACCACACTGCCAGCCCAATCGGCATCAGTATATCCAAGGAGTGTCATGCTCCTGGCAGTGTATCTCAGCCCATGGTCTATCCTACCACAGAGATATCTCAAGAGTTTCTTGGCACCAACCCAGTGAATGTTATGATCAACCATGTGTTGACTCAAAGTGTTCACTGCTCAACATATGTCCGGACGGGTGTTCACTAAGAACAACAGGGCCCCTACGAGTCAATACTTAGTAGGATTAGCTAACACGGGCCAAGCAGCGCTGCTACTCAACTTCTTAAGGTTGAGCTCCATTGGAGTCGAAACAGTCTTACAGTCCACTATACCAAATCTTTCCAAAAGCTTCACAATGTATTTTCCTTGAGAAAGGAAAAACTCGCCAGGTCTCTGCCAAACCTCCAGGCCTAAGAAGTAATGCATCAGTCCTAGGTCCTTCATCTCGAACTCAACAATGAGCTCCCTCTTGTACTGATGAATGAGAGGGTCAACACCTGTCAGGAAGAGGTCGTACACATACAGCACCAGAATGAGAGGCTTCTCTCTATCAACCTTGAAGTAAAGGTTCGGATCAGCATTACGAGTGAAGCCCAGCTTCATCAGGTAGTTATCTATCCTTTCGTACCAAGCTCTGGCTGCTTGCTTCACCCCATAGAGGGCTTTCTTCAACCTACAAACATGGGTGTCCCGATCCTGGACTTCGAACCCCAGAGATTGCTCTACATACACCTCTTCCTTTATCGCACCATGCAAAAATGCGGTCTTCACATCCATCTGATGAAGACTACATCCTTGCGTAGTAGCAAGGGCTATGACAGATCGGATGGTGGTATATCAGGCCACAAGTGAAAATATGTCATCATAGTCTATGCCTTCCTTTTGAGAGAGGCCACGGGCAACGAATCTTGCCTTGAACTTTTTAGCACCTCCATCAGATCCATGCTTGATCTTGTGGAGCCATTTCGAGGTGACAACTGCTTTGACTTTCGGTCTTGGAACCGCATTCCAGGCATCATTCTTCATTATGGACTCATACTCTTCGTGCATCACATCCGTCCAGACTTGATGCTTTACAGCTTTCCCAAATAATTCTAGCTCATATTGTACTCATGGCAGTTAGATACCTCTGGTATTGGTTTTCTTCCGAAATTCCCCCCTTTGAAGTCATATATCTTTGAGCCATGAGAGTCTTCTTTCTTTAGATCAGGAGCATATACAGTTGTATTCTCCCTCTTAATGCCAGCTTCTCTTGTGAGAGAAAACATCTATTTTAAATGAGGGCATCCCAGACACCAACTTGGAAAGGAGTCTTATTCTCCCACAGACAAAGCCATCCAAGACTCATAGCCATATACTGTCATATAGCTATCATGCATCTTGGCATGTATCATATACAATATTTGTTCAAAACTTCACAGGCTTTGTTGATCATGGTTCAAGACTCCAACAATGTGACTGAAAGCTACAAAAAAAAAAACTTCTCAGTTCACACTTCCAAATTTATCGTTACGCTTCAATGTAAGACTGACACAAGCTTACTGTTATTATGAGTTTCGTAAGCATGGGTGTCTGTCTATGTCACTGTTATAATGACAGTGACATAGAATCACAGATTTAGCTCCTCAAGTTTGCGATTACAGAACTGTCACCACTGTCATATCGCTGATAACGATGTCGCCATAATTTTATCATACCCATCACTATCTTCTTCATCATTGTCATACTGCCATATAGTATAGAAGATTTCAAACTTCATGGTCATACATATTTTGCCATATGTCACTGTCAAACAGGGAGAATATATCTACAAGCCTCAGCTTGTGTCAGAGGTACTCATACTTACCTTACAGCAACTACCTATTATATTGTGGAGATCTGTTGTAGCTTCCTCAAGCAGCCTTTTGAGAATTTCTTTACTGCAACTTACTGAACTAGGGATCCCAATCTGCCTTCTAACATATCATGATTCCTTCTCTCATGATCCTGCACTTGAGGTCTTCATCTACTACATCCAGCACTACTTCTTATCTTCCAGATCTGCCCATTCGTCATTCTTCTGGTCATTTCAAAAGACTGCTCCTAAGGCTACCAAAATTGGCCTAATTCAATGACAAATCAACTTCTCGTCACTCTCCCTAGAGCTTACAGATTTTCCCATCTTGTCAACAATCTGACCGCTTCATAATATTGCACCAAAGGCTGTTGCAGTCAACCCTCTAAAAATCCTTCCAACTCCACAAAAAAACAGTTTCTTAGGGCTTCCAGATCTGCCCAACTACTGTTAATGGTTGACTGATTTAGGGCTTCAAATCTTCAAATCTCAATTCTGCAATTTGTCTCTTAAATTGCACAGATCTAGGAACCAATCATACAGATGTTCCAGACACAGAATTGACCCTTCTTCATGACACCTTTCTTTTACGGAGATGTAGCACAATCATAAGTACACATCACCCATTGTTGTTCATCACCTATGAACATACCTCATCTTGATTTCTCCTTTTTCAAGGTGACCCGTACACATCTGCCCTCTTGGCCCCTCTAATCACAGTGCACAACTCCTGAACATGAGGTCTTAAATGACACAGTGTGGCATCTTCTAAATGTCATTGTTGTCTTGCTTTATGCACAGATCTGGGCCACTAAGGGATAGAACTTCTTTGACCTCCCTTGCACATAAGAAACCCTTAACTAGGGCATCATGGATCTACGTCCAACTTCAGTTTGGATCTGCGGCTACCTCAGGCGTGTAGCCAACCCAGAATTAGTGAGCACACAGTCACCAAAAACAAATGTGATAACCACCTGCAATCTACAGCATTGTTCCTTGAGGAGACTCAGCCTTTACTTGGCCTTCATACTGACATCATAAAAAATGCTCTACTTCAATACTCCTTAATGTCTCAGGCTAGAAGGGACACTCTTCCTTCATGCTGAGGGTAAGAGCTAAAAACAGCGCTTAAAATGGCTCACGCAAGGCTTGTTGTTGTGGTATGGCCTGCGGTCTACCACAACACTCCTGATGCATCATGCTGCCCTCAAACAATATTGTGGCCTTTGTAACATCCACACAAAACACCTTACAGGTGGTTTTCCCAGTCAGCATAACAAACTAACCTTAAATTCAAGGAAGAAGGCCCTGAATGAATTGCGACCTCCTAGAGATGACAGTGGCTGAGTTGGAGGAGCCTTTCTAGCCTTCCCTTACCTCCAAACAGCCTTCCACAAGCTGTCGTAGCTTCAGCTACCCCTGCGTCCCAAGCAGAACATTAAACATGCACCAAAACAACATAAAACAGATCCCAAACTTACCTCTAAGACAGGCGTCGAACTGCTGTTATATTGTAACTGGTTAGGGCACATTTATAGCCTTCAATCAGCCTCCAAAACAACACTCCTTGGTTGCGGCCTGGTCAGGGCTAGTTACCATTATTCCAGCCTCAAACTTTTTGCTCAAAAATCCTTCTAATGTCTGAGGGTTTCATCATCTGTAGGGCTGCTCATATATGCTGAAGCTTTTGGCTATTCTTAGCCCTCTTTCCTGCCTAACAAACCTCAATTAGGGCTGCGGCTGAGGCAACGTGAGATGGCCTCCCTGTGAGTTGTTGTTCTGGGCAAGTGGCAGCCCTTAACACCTTCACGCTGGCCTATTTTGGTGAGGCTAGGCCTGCGACCTACCTCAGCTTGTTGCAGCTCCCTAACAGCCCTCCAAAACAGCGTCTGAATGTGATCCTGTGCCTCGGCCTTCTATCCCTGCAACTAGGCCTTCATAACAGTCCTCAAAGATGCCCTACAAAGCCCTTTGCTCCTCATTGTTATAGCCTTCCTTGCTGCGGCCTAGACAGAGGTATCCCTTTCCTTCTTCACCGAGCTATTCCCTTGTGATGTGTTGCACTTGTTAGATCAATAGATCGGAGATTGCTTTTCAACACAAATTGGGCTCTATCTTCACCTCAACTCCAATTCCATGTAAATTTGAGAACATGTTCTATGCCATTTCAGATTAGGGCACAAAATACTGAAGCAAATAGAATATACCAATAGATCGATTGAAGACAAACCAAAAACAGAGATAATGAATGGTGGCGTTACGAAGTAGTGGGATGCTTCTACCAGCAAAGTCTCCAATAGGTCATTCAGCCAAGTTTGTTACACACAACCCCAAGACAATCCAGACAAAGAATACTCCACAAATACGCAGCACCAAGAACACAGCTCCATCGCCATCAAGAGAGAAGAAAATCCTCCACACATTGTGTGTATAATGAACTCCAAGTCTCTCCAATATATAGGCATCTTTGGGGATGTGTGACACGTCCTTTAAGACATTTAAGTCTATATTATATTCCAGGCCGACCTAGCTTATAAGTGGAATAAATTCAAGTACATGTTCTGCTCATCCGATCGAGATGATCCTTAGATCAATCTTACACCTCTCCGAAGGAGGAACCCAATAAAAATATTGGGATCGTCATCTGAGCAACACAACCTGAAGTTTGTCCCTAGTTGCCCAAATTTAACAGAAATCCGATCCTAAAGATATGTTTTTCATTGTGCAATCGGGTGCTTATGTTTGTTTTTCCTTGGGCATATTGGGCATGGATTATTGGGTGACTTGGAAGGAGGGGTTATGACTATAATTTTGTTCCCTCACCTTAAATGGGGGGTTAATCCTCAATCCTAATCCCATGGGATCTCCCATATTGGCTTATAGATTCAAGAAGGGCACTACTTGGAAAACCCTGATTTTGGTAGCACAGTCTCGTTTCCCCATTTCACATTTTTCGCTCCCCTCTACACATTACAAGCTCTATTCCATCATCTTCCCCCTCTGGGTCCACATGGCCATTGGGACCACAAGGCACTGGTACACCCCCTCCCCTTGTCCACATGTTTGGGTCAAGCCTGGAAATGTTTCGCCGAAGGTTGATGCAGCTAAAAGAGTATTGAAAACATATCAGTGCCACAAGCAAGAAACAAAAGAAAAGAATATCATGAAATGCAAATGATAGTTGGAACATTAAAATAGCACATGGGCAAAAGCCAAACATGAGATCTACCCCTTATCATTATGGCCATCACCCTAGTTCCTAGGGCCCCATTAGTGCCCCCACATCATTAAGGAACACATGCATGTCCCAACCCCTGGTGGGTGATGAACTGTCACACATTAACAGGGTAATAACTACTTATATTATACACAACATACTCCCATCTCCTAGATCACCGAGCAATAAAATAAAGAAAAAGAAAAATGCAAATGAAGAAGGGTGGAAAAGCAAAGGTCGAGGTAGCTTATGTATCCACTATTGCTCCCTCCTACATCTATACACCCAAAAATGTGGACATCCCTCATCATTACCATCCTTGAACCCATGGCATTTGGCTTTGAGACCCCTGTCTCCCTATCAGTCTTCTCTTTATTCACATGACCCCTATCAATTGAAGGATGTACCTTGGACCTGTCCTTCCCCTCAGGGGTTGGGAACACCTAATAGGGTTGTTTATTAGCCACTCCTACCTAGGGAGGTAACACTATTACAAGCTTGAAGCCCCAAATTTGGAAGGGAATCCCATAATGAAGTCTCAATCTGCCCTTGATTAACAAGCTTGGTTCACTTAGATGCACTAATGAATTATTGTACCCGATGATGAGGAAGCGCATTGGATCTTGTTAAAATTTGACAGCTCAAGGATGAATTTCTCCTAGAAGAAATCATATCTTTCAGTTCTGTTTGAACCACCTATAGTTAAATTTCATTTCTAACAATTCTAATATGACTTTCCAAAAATAGTAAATCACATCTCAATTTAGAAGTGACTTTACAAAAATTGAAAGTCATGTCTAAATGATCAAAGATGATCTCAATATATGGAATCCACTTTAAAATCAAATCAGTCATGATTATACAAGTCAAGAATTAATATTTGTATCCTTACTAGTATTATTATTATTATGATAATATTATTTATATTAAATTGAGAATCTCTTACTTGGGAAATTGAACCTCTCTCTTGGAATAAAATAGTCACTCCACACTTAAGAGAATGTCACTCTCCCTCACTAATTCAATGTATAACAAAAGTGTAACTCCTCATTAAATGCACTTGTAACTCCCTCATTCAATTTGATTTGTAACTTTCACCAAATATTCTTTCATGTCTAAGTGTAACTCTCTCTCTCCTTAATTCGAATTGTAACTCCTCAAGACAAGTGTACCTCTCTCTATGTTCTTGGGATGAGTTACACTTCTCCTTAAGCAACTCCTCTCTCGTGGAATTCAATTCTCCTATTATTGACTCAAGGAATGAATTCATTTTCTAACTCCTCTTTTTTCTCATCTATTTAAGAAAGAACAAATGAGAGTTGAGTTTAAAATGTTCATCGTGACGGAGTGAGAGAGCAAGTGAAGAGTAAGAGCAAGGGAAGAGCTGGAGCAAGGGTGTATGACAAGATCTAATAAAGAGTAGGAGGAGATCTTCAAGCAAAGAGCAAGAGCACTTCAGCTACAAATTGATCAAACATTGGTGACTTTATTCATTCTCATTCTCTCTCTCTCTCTCTCTCTCTCTCTGTGTACTCTGCTGAACAACTGAAGAAATCTAATAGAAAAAGAATCATTTGGGTTTTCCCCTTGTGGGTTTTGCCCTGGTCATTGGACCTAACTCTCAATTTCTTATATTTGTGTATGGTTGTCTTCATATGATCCTTAAGTTTATGTTCTATCAACAATTGCTGATCTAAAAAGTTGTGAACAAGAAATATGCATTCTAAGCAATTGTAACAGCATAGTACATTTAGTTTTCTGCAAAGTACAATCATTTTTCTGCAAAGTACATTCAACTTTCTGCAAAGTGCATTCAACTTTCAGCAAAATACATTCAGTTTTCTGCAAAGTACATTCAGCTTTCTACTAAGTACACTCAGTTCCATTTAGTTTTCTGCAAAGTACATTCAATTTTCTACTAATACATTCAGTTTTCCGCATAGAACTTTCAAGTTTCTACAAAAGAATTTTTAAATTTCTACATAGAACTTTTAGATTTTAACATGGTATCAGAGCCTTGGTGAAGACAAGTTCAAGGAGATCAGAGATCACCTAAAGAGACTCCACTTGCTGCCAAGGTTTTCTGATTAAGATGACTTCGTCCTACTTCAAAATAGAGGGGAAGTTGAATGATGCTTCAAATTTTGGTCTATAGAAAGCAAGAGTAAATATCACTCTTGAAGAACGCAAAGTTCTGGAGTATGTTGAAGACACAATAGCTAATCCACCAGAGAATGAAAATGTTGCTATCAAATCCAAATATAAAAGAGTGAAATCAAAGCTATAAAAATTATCCTTGATTGTCTTAGTGATCATTTCATTATTTACGTTTTTGGTTTGAAAAAAGCTAAAGAAATATATGACAAACTAATTAACATGTTTGCAATTAGTAACTTGAACTAGATTATTGCCTTGAAGAATCAGTTGGAGGACATCAAGATGAATAGAGGAGAGACGGTCCAAGCATATTTTCTGAGAATGACTAAAATCAGGAATCAACAGTCAACAATTGGTGAAGTTGTACCCAACAAAGAAATGGTGTTGATTGCGTTTGGAGGCTTTTCTTCTCTTTGTGAGACTTTTATCACCACCATCAGCAACATTAACACTATTCCCACATTTAATGAGCTCCTGAGAAAGTGTATCCAAGAAGAGGCTAGAATGATCTCCAGAGGAAGAATTTCACATTATGAAGGATAACCACATGCATTTTCAACATATGACAAGAGAAATAAAGGGAATAAAAAGAAATTTGTTTTCAAATCAAATAAAGGGAATCTAGACATGTCAAAAGTAGATGCTTTAACTGTCAAAAACATGGTTATTTTGCTCGTGAATGTAAAGAAAGATGAAGAGCTCATAGATTCAAAAACAAATCTGATTATAGAAAAGACTCTTCTGAAAATCGAAGAAAAGGGCATCCTAAGAAAACAAGAAATCCAAAATATAGAAATAATGCAGCGAAACTCAATCAAAATATTTTCTTGTTTCTACTATTTCCAGTTCTTCTTCTGCAGATTCATTTGATAGTTGGTTAGTTGATAGTGGTGCTTCCAAACATTTTACTGGTTACAAAGAGGCTCTCTCTAATCTAGTTGAGAGGGAGACTAATTTAAATGTTATCCTTGGAGATATTCTACTCGCCAAGTTAAAGGTTATGGTTCAATCTCATTTTAGTTAGATGATGGCAAATCTATTTTTCTGCAAGAAGTTTTGTATGTACCTAGTTTGAAAAAGAATCTTTATCCATATCTGCTTTAAAAGATAAAGGAATGAAAGTTGTTTTTATTAATGGAAAAATTCTAACTTGGCCTTTGAACTCAAGTATGAGAGAAGCCTTCACTCTTGGATCAAGATGTGAAGGGCTTTACAAGGTCAATGGTAAATCCATTCATGCATTGGTCCATGATACCGATCTTTAGTGTGAGCTATGGAACAGAAGAATTGCTCACCTACACTACAAAGCCTTACCTCATGTAAGGAAGATGGTTTCTGTAATGCTTGATATCGAAATGGATCATGAAGGAGTTTTCCTGGGATGCACAAGCGGAAAGCATATAAAGGGACCTTTCCCTTTAAGCAGAACAAAAACTAGTCAAGTACTTCAGCTCATAAACTCTGATTTTTGTGAACCTATGCATGTTACTTCTCTTGGTGGCTACTAGTATTTCATGATTTTTGTTGATGATTTTTCTTGCAAGACATGGATATTCTTTTTGAAAAAGAAAGGGGGAGCATTAGACATGTTCAGAGATTTCAAGGATTTGATTGAAAATCAAACTGAAAAGTTGATCAAAGCTTTCTAATCTGATAATAGGAGACAGTTCACTTCCAATGAGTTTAATGATCTTTGCAAAGACGCTGGAATAAAGAAAGAAACCACTGTGTCGTACAATACACAACAAAATGGTGTCACTGAGAGGAAGAATAGAACCATTATGGATGCAATCAGAGCCATGTTGCATGATCAAAAGCTACTGAAGTTTCTGTGGGGAGAAGCTACAAATGTTGTTGTTTATGTGCAAAATAGAACTCCTCATCAGGCCTTAGACAATAAGGCTCCTGAAGGAGTTTTCACTGGTAAAAGGCCTGAGGTGATTCACTAGAGAATCTTTAGTTGTCTTGTGCACTTCCATGTGCCGAAAGAGAAAAGGAACAAACTGGAAGCTTCAGGTAAAAAAGGTACGTTTGTTGCTTATTGTGATAATTCAAAATCTTATAGAGTTTATGTACCTGGTCAAAGAACTATTGAGTTTAGCAGAGACGTAACATTTGATGAAGATGCAGCTCTTAGAAAAGCAAGAGACTCATCCTCCTGCCATCGCTGAAAGACAAATTCTTAATGAAAAAGAACCTGCATTTGAGCCTGAACTGGAACTTGAGAATGAGCTTGTTAATAATCCAATGGGTCACATGGTTCCTCTAGATCCTCCACCACATGATCCTCATACCAGAAAGAGACCATTGTGGCTGCGAGATACCTTGCAAGATGCTGAACAACATGTTGCCCCAAGAGGAATGTTTGGAGAAAGTAAGAAGCCAAGTCGATTTCAAGGGTAGGTTGCTACCATGAGTAACATCATTCAGGCAGAACCATGAACCTTTGAAGAAGCTACAAAAGAACAAGACTGGAAAGATGCCATGACTGAAGAATACGAGTCCATCATCCAAAATGATGTTTGGGAAGTGGTTTGTAGAACTCAAGATAAAATTTTTGTCACTTCCAAATGGTTGTTTAAGATTAAACATGGTGCAAATGGTAGTATTGAAAAATATAAGGCTAGATTTGTAGCTAGAGGATTCTCTCAGAAAGAGGGAATAGATTATGATGATATTTTTGCACCTGTAGCTTGATATATTACTATTTGATCTGTTGTTGCCTTAGCTACTAGCCGGGGATGGACTCTTCACCAAATGGACGTGAAAATTGTTTTCTTGCATGGCTTCCTCAAGGAAGAGGTATTTGTGGAAAAACCTAAAGGCTTTGAAGAGTATGACAAGAAAACTCATGTACGTAGACTGAAGAAATCCTTATATGGGTTGAAGCAAGCTCCAAAAGCTTGGTATGCTAGCATTGATAGCTACTTGATAAAGTTTGGTTTCACAAGAAGCAGTGCATATCCAAACCTCTACTTCAAGACAGTCCAAGATATACCTTTGATTTTGGTATTGTATGTTGATGATTTATTCTTGACAAGAGGAGAACCTCTTATCCTTCAATGTAAGAGGGAGTTGGCTTCTGAATTTGAAATGAAAGACCTTGGTTTGATGTATTACTTTCTGGGTCTAAAGGTCTGGCAAAGACCTGGTGAAATTAATCTTTCTCCAGGAAAATATGTTGTTAAGCTTCTTGAAAGATTTGTTATGGTAAAATGTAAGTCCATGCATACTCCAATGGAAATGAACCTTAAGAAATTATGTGGCAAAGCTACAGGACCTAGTCTAGCAAATCCCACAGAGTATAGACAGCTCATTGGTTCTTTGATATTTTTGGTAAACACTAGGCTTGATATATGCTTTGTTGTAAACACTTTAATCCAACATATGATTGATCCCTTTCATGCTCATTGGAACAAAACATGTACTCAAATACTTGCACAGAACTATAAATCTAGGATTGAAATATAGTGCTAAAAATGTAAGACTTCATGGATATATTGACGTTGATTGGGCAGGTAACTCTGCTGATAGAAAGAGCACTTATGGGTGTTGCTTTAGCTTGGGATCTGCCATGATCTCTTGGATGAGTAGAAAGCAGAAGTTTGTTGCACTAAGTACAACTGAAGCTGAGTACAATGTTGTTGGTATGGCTACCTGTGAGGCAGTTTGGCTAAGAAATCTTTTGGGTAAACTTTTTGAGCAAGTTCCAAACACAAAAGTTATATATTGTGACAATAAGAGCCAGATTCGTCTTGCATAAAATCTTGTGTTTCATGACACATTCAAGTATATTGAGATCAAGTATCACTATATCCAGGATATGGTACAGAGAGGACCAATAAGGCTCCATCACATCTCCACTAATGATTAGATAGCTGACATTCTAACCAAGCCTTTACCGAAAGGGAAGTTCTTGGTTTTTAGAGAGCAGCTTGGACTTATGGACGTGACCCTTCCGGGAGGTGATCACAAGTGATCGAGAACACTGAGCTGCCTTTCCCCTTGTCAGAGCTCACAGGATTAGGGAATGATGTTGTAAAGATCTTGTGGATGAGGGACCTCTTGGGTAGTGTGTACTGTTGATTTTTGTAGCATCAAAAAAGTGCTCCAAGTCTCAAATTTGGTGTGGAGGCTTAGACACTTCTATACTAAAGAAACCAGAAACCGTTTGTGGAAATTCCACTCGGTTCATGTTTTATTAAAATAATTAATTATTTTAATTGGGACCCTACGTCTAAACTTAGGGAAATTAAATAATTAAAGGGTATTAATAAAACAGAATGTGAATCTTCTAGAGACTGTAGATCAAGTCATGTTTTAATGTTAGCCATCGATTAGACATCTAATATGGGTTGTTGATTTGTCAACGAGAAAACTATAAAGGAAGGCTTGAAGGTCATTTGGAAAACAGACAGAGACATTGAACTGATCTAAGATCGTAATTTCTGGAGCGTGGTCTACTGAGAAATTCGAACTAGAGATCTGAGCAGTAAGGGGCAGAGATAGCATCTGGAGAGAAATATTTTCTCAGTTCGGTGGAGCATCAGTCAAAGAGAGGCAGAGGTGATCTAGCCTAGCAAGAATTGAAGGAAAGGGGCCGACGCAGTGGACTGCGTAAGCTCACACAGAAGCAGCACAGAGGCAGAAGGAAGGGTTTTCAGAATTTCCTGGTGCATCAGTTTCGGAGGCCGGGATCCAAAAAGTGGCACCGAGAGGTTGTTCCTCAGCATCCACAGAGGCAAAACGACTTGGAGGAGGGCTAACGCTGAGCCTGGAAGGGGTTGACACAATGGCTGGAAATTCCAGCATTAAATCTACGTAGAAGTTGCGCAGAGCCTGTCCAACACAGTTTTCCTTCATCCAGTTTAGTCGGAGACTCAGTGATTGAGTGAGGTATTTCTCACAAATTCTTCTGCCAGTATTTCTCTCTGTAACTGAATAACCCTTGAGGGTATTCAGAGATGTATTCAGACATTGCTACTACATAATAATAAAACCCTCAAATCTGCTGCACCAGTTTTCCCGCATTGGGCTTTTCTGGAGACTTAGTCCGAAAATAACTGTCATATGTGTGAATTATCATCTTGTCTAGTTTCCTTGTTTCTGAATCATTTTTAGTGTAGGTTGCTTCAGTAGTTGCTTCAATAATTCAGATCTGAATTAATTATGTAATGTAATTTACTTAATAGAAGTACACTTAATTGTTGCAGTAGGATTCTTTAGATATGTTTGGATCTTGGAATTTTCACATGGTATCAGAGCATTGATGTGAAACGGGAAGGACGGATCTGATTTCTGAAGTGAAGGTCATTTTCGCTGCAGTACAGCAAAACAAATCCCCAGAGGGATTGCGCAGATCTAGCCAGGAGGTTTGAAGCTTTAAGGTTGTCTCTCTCTGAGTGAGTCGACAGAGAGGTAGGACTTCTAGTTCAAGCTTTTGTTGTGGCAGAGGGAGCTATGCAAAGCCTCCACGCAGAAGACAGAGGGACACAGTTTTTTGAAGCTGTTGTTGGGAAGAAAGCGTCAAAAGGAATTAGAGGGACACATATTGGGGGAATTTCTTCCTCAGTGATTTCCTAGTTGAGGAAAATCAACATTTCTCAGTTGATAAGTAATAGAGGAGCTGCAGAACTTACAACTCCACCAGGGAGTGTGTAAGCCTGCCAAGGACTGTGTAGTAGGGAAGAAGAGGGAGCAGATTCAACAATGTTTCAGTGGATATGGCATCTCACGGACTTCGTGATCAAGATCAGTTGGAGGGCTCCTCTAACTATATGATCTGGAAGGAACGAGCTATTTTTCTTCTAGATGAATATGATTTGAAGGCGTTCGTGGAGAACGTGTTAGTTGTACCTACAGATCCTTATCAAAACAAAAAGTACAAGGTTGATATGGCGAAGGCGAAGAGGTTGCCCCTTAATGGTGTCAAGAACCACATTGTCTCACATTTGGCTGGCAAGAATATTGCCAGATATATGTGGGTAGCTTTGCATGATCTATATGAGGGATCTTCTGAGCAACAGAGGTTGTACTTGGAGCAAAAGCTCTGCATGATCCAAATGCGGAAAGGGGAGCACGTGGCTTCATACCTTATGCGGTTTCAAGAGGTTCGTGATCAGCTGTCAACAATAGGTCCTACACCTACCGCTGCAACCATGGTACGGATGGCCCTTAACGGTGTCACGGAGGAGTGGTAGATGTTTTTACAGAGCAAACTGGGTCGGGCAGCATTACCTAGTTGGGAGCAATTGTGGGCATCTTTCCAGGAGGAAGCGCTGAGGAGAGACCTCATCAATGTGAAAATTTTTTAGTACAAAATTACAAAAACCCTACTGCAGTATCTTGGTTTACTTCTCCTACTAGTTATTAAGTTATACAAGTTATTTTCAGAAAATATTCAGAATATACCGAAGTAAACACAACTAACAGCCTACACATATGCAGATCATTTACTGAATATTATGTTCATTCAACAAAGTGACACACAGATTTTTCGGACAAATGTCCCCAGAAAAACCCAATGCGGGAAAACCGGTGCAGCAGATATGAGGGTTTATTATTATTATGTATAATCTGAGTACAACAAATCTGGGCACCCAACAGGTTAACCTGACAGAGAAAATAATAGATCTACAGCAATAGTTGTTGTTTTGAGACCAAAAACTTGACTGATCCACACCCTCAAACGGGATTTACAAGACTTAGCCAATTTTGGCCCTAGAAACCCCAGCGCTGCCCCTGAAGCCCCAGTGTCAGCCCTGTTAGGCTCTGGGTGCTCTTGCGCTGCTCAAAAGGGGACTGCATAACCCCAGATTGGGTGACACAGTCCTTACGCTGCCCTGGAAGGCCTCTGCGTAACCCTAGTGGCCTCCTAAAGTTGTAGTGTTGCCCCTCCTGGGCCTGCGTAGCAGCTGAAGCTCTCTACATTGTGTAGCTGCCCCTACTCCTCTGCGCTGACCCTGATTGCTGCTCCTCTGCCTCTTGTTGACTCTTGTCTTCGGCATCAGATCATCTCCTTAGCCAATACTACCCCTCGCTACATAAAACTCTTCTGAAAATTCTTAGCAAACCTTGCCCTAGAACTCCAGCTCAGTTTCTCAGCTCTGCCTTTTTGTGTGTGTGTGTGTGTCCAACTGACCCTCAAGCCTATCTCTTATACTTTTTCGTTGAACACATCAATGGTCGTGATTAGATCTCTTATCGATGGTTGAGATTAAAAGACTGCTTGATCGGCGTCACTTAGAACATTACATCACATGTGTTCAATTAATTCACTTTAATTTTTCTAATTCCCTAAGTTTAGACTTAGGGTCCTCATTAAAAAAATTAATTATTTTAATATCTCACAGATAAGATGAAATTTCTCGAAACGCTTTCTGGGTTTTGGAGGTGATGTGTTTCTTAGCCCCTCCACAAAGTTTCAGGGCTAAAGCACATCTGATGCTACCCAAATACACAAAATCTCAACACTCCCTCTTAACACAGAGTGTGCTCTAGCAATACATCCACACCATGTATCGCACTATCTTGGCATTGGTCTCTGTGTTGCTGATGCTTGGCCCAATGCCTTCCATCCACTGCATTCTTGCTCTCTGTACTGCTGCCCCTGTCACTGACACTACCAAATCTATACTGCAGCTCCCTCTCAAATTGTTGCATCATGCTGCCCATAGCACTGCCACTGCTCACTATTGCACTGCAACTCAGTTGCCGCGAAGAAAGAAACTGAAAGACTCCTACCCAATCGTTGATAGACAAGTCAGGTTATATCCCATCATTGAAGCTCCCTTGGCTATTGCTTTACGCTGTCCTCCTGAAGCTACTGCACTGCTACATTTATGCACTGCGTGAGCACTACCTCTCTGCACTGCTGAAGTCCCATCAGCCTCTGCGTTGTTGCCTCTACGTTGTTGTTGCCTCTGCATAACGCTGGTCCCTCTACAGCTCTTTAGCACTGCCCTCTGCTTCACTGTGAACTTCTACAACCATCTCTCTACTTGTCCTGCTACCGTCTTAAGGCTCTCGTAGTTTTTATGTGACCCAAGAACTGGCCTTATTCAAGGATCATGCCTCCTTGATCTGTAAATGCTTTACAGATCCATGTCACCCCACTTACGTGGCTCATGAGCACTCATGAGTCATGGCTACGTCGTCATCTGAACCATCATCCTTTGTTGTTGCAGCCTTGGAATCAAAAGCTCATTTTTCCTTCTTCTTAGGACAAGTGCTGGCGAAGTGTCCAAGTTCACCATAGTTAAAGCACCAGACCTTGGATAGGTACCTCTTCTTCTTCCCTTGCTATCCTCATTCCTTCGATGCAAGGGCTGCATCATCTTCCTCTTCTTTCTTCACTCTGACCATTTCGTCGTTGATATTTTGCCTCTTGGTGATTCTCCTGATCTCCTCTTGGCAAAGGATTGCCCACATGTCTGCCCAAGATGGTAACGATGCTCTACCCAATATGCTCTGGACAAATGTTTCCCATTCCTCGGTGACTGCATTCAGGGCAGTCCTTACTAAGAGTCCTTCATCCGGAGTTGCACCTATGGCAATCAATTGATCTCGGATAGTCTGAAGTCAGAAAAGGAAGGGATCCATCTCCTCACCCTTATGCGTCTGGAACAGCCTCATCTGATTCTCTAGAAGCATCTTTCTTTGAATGGAGCTTCCTTGATACATCGTTTCCAAAGCGGTCCACATCTCATTTGTCGTCTTCTTTCCGGCAATGTGTGGCACGACATGATCCTTCACCCCATCCATGATCAAATGCTTAGCCCACGCTTGATTTTCATTGAATTTCTTCAGAGGATCAAGATCCGCAGGCTCAGCTAGGACATTCTTCGCATGGTTCTTGATGTCGTACTCATCCATGATTGATAGGCTCCTAGCCCTCCAGATGACGAAGTTGGACTCACTGTCCAACCTGTCCTGATCTCTCAGCCCACGAGAAGCCATCTAGCTCAAATCTGACGGAAACAGTACTCTTCTCCCTCTTTCTGTGGCAACACAGAAACGTTGGATCTGGGTTTCTTGGTGACTAGAAACCCTCTAGTAACTGCTCCTTCTGAAAACTGATTTCCTTCTTGCAAATATTCAACCAAAACAATCGGACAGTTCTCTCTAATCCTCCTGATCGAATCTCAGATCTGTTTGGCTCAAATCTTCTCAGTGACTGTCTTCCTCCCGCTCTTTGTTGAATTAGCTAGGCACAATTCTGCACCAGCAGAATCTCCACCACACCAGCACTGCTGAAGATCTGAAGCACTGCTTCCAGATCTTGGCAATACTACTCCGCAACAGGAAAAATAATTGGATTGGGTCCCTTTGATTGGCCTCTGCGTGAGCAGACTAGCCCAATGTAGCCTCTATGCAACGCAGGTTGTTCCTGCGTCCCACTGGAAGCTGTTGCGCTGTCTTTGTGTAGCCTTTTTTGGAACTGCGTCCTCTTGCTGCTAAGCTGCCCTTTCCGGATTTGCTGCTTCAACTGCTACCCTGCAAAAAATATGTCTGCAGCTGATTTGCTAGAGATTCAGCTTGATCTGCAATCGCTCTGATACCATGTGAAAATTTCTAAATACAAAAGTACAGAAACCCTACTGCAGTATCTTGGTTTACTTCTCCTACTTGTTATTAAGTTATACAAGTTATTTTCAAAAAACACCGAAGTAAACACAACTAACAACCTACACAAATGTAGATCATTTACTAAATATTACGCTCATTCAACAAAGTGACATACAAATTTTTCGGACAAATATCCCCGGAAAAACCCAATGCGGGAAAACTGGTGCAGCAGATATGAGGGTTTATTATTATTATGTAGAATCTGAGTACAGCAAATCTGGGCACCCAACATGTTAACCTGACAGAGAAAATAATAGATTTGCAACAATACCTATTGTTCTAAGACCAAAAACTTGACTGATCCACACCCTCAAATGGGACTTACAAGACTCAGCCAATTTTTGGCCCCAGAAACCCCAGCGCTGCCCCTGAAGCCCCAGCGTAAGCCCTGTTAGGCTTTGCGTGCCTCTGCGCTTCTCATAAGGGGACTGCGTAACCCCAGACTCAGTGACGCATTCCTTATGTTGCCCTGGAAGGCCTCTGCGTAACCCTGGTGGCCTCCTGAAGCTGCAACACTGCCCCTCCTAGGCCTACGTAGTGGCCGAAGCTCTTTGTGTTGCGCAGCTGCTGCGTAGTTGCTGCTGGTGCTGCCCCTGCTCCTACTACTCTACGCTGACCCTGATTGCTACTCCTCTGCCTCTTGCTGACTCTTTGCTTCGAGATCAAATCATCCCCTTAGCCAATACTACCCCTCGCTGCACAAAACACTTCCGGAAATTCTTAGCAAACCCTACCCTAGAATTCTACCTCAATTTCTCAGCTTTGCCTCCTTGTGTGTGTGTGTCCAACTGACCCTCAAGCCTTTCTCTTATACTTTTTTGTTGAATAGATCAACGGTCGTGATTAGATCTCTTATCGATTGCTAAGATTAAAAGACTGCTTGATCCGCATCACTTAGAACATTTCATCACACATGTGTTTAATTAATTCACTTTAATTTTTTTAATTCCCTAAGTTTAGACTTAGGGTCCTCATTAAAAAAATTAATTATTTTAATATCTCACACATAAGATGAAATTTCTCCAAACGCTTTCTGGGTTTTGGAGGTGATGTGTTTCTTAGCCCCTCCACAAAGTTTCAAGGCTATAGCGCATCCAATGCTACCCAAACACACAAAATTTCAACAATCAAGTGCAAACTTGATGGCAGTAGTAGTGGAAGCGGATCAAAATACGTGGAGGAATAGGAGAACGCAGCCCTTGCATCGAAGGGACAACAAGCGCAACGAAAATCGAAGTGTGATGCTTCAAGGGTCAAGTGCTTCAGATGTGGCGAGATGGGTCACTATGCATCTCAATGTCCTCTAAAGAAAAAGGACAAAGATGAGAAGCATGACCCGAAGGAAGCAGCCACGAGAATCAAGGAGGATGAGGTGGCCATGAGTGCCCATGCTTCTCCTAGTGAGAAGTGGGGTGATATTGAATTGTAGTTCTTTGAACTTCAGTTGGGCAAAATCCTTGAGGAGCCGACCTCATCGATCGTAGTAAGTAGTACATTGGCAGCAACAGCACAGAAACTGATGGACTTCAGCAGCGCGGAGGATGCTTCTGGGACGGAGCAATATGCAGCAAGCATTATTGCTAGAGCACTTTCCTCACCAAGAGGGAGTGTTGATTTTTGTAGCATCAGAAAGTGCTCTAAGTTTCAAATTTGGTGTGGAGGCTTAGACACTTGTATTCCAAAGAACCCAAAAACTGTTTGTGGAAATTCCACTCGGTTCATGTTTTATTAAAATAATTAATTATTTTAAAGTGGGCCCTAAGTCTAAACTTAGGGAAATTAAATAATTAAAGGGTATTAATAAAACAGAGTGTGAATCTTCTAGAGAACGAAGATCAAATCATGTTTTAATCTTAGCCATCGATTAGACATCTAATCTGGGTCGTTGACTTGTCAACGCAAAGACTATAAAGGAAGGCTTCAAGGTCATTTGGAAAACACACGGAGACGGTGAATTAATCTAAGATCGAAATTTTTGGGGCGTGGTTTGTTGAGAAATTCGAACTAGAGATCTGAGCAGTGAGGGGCGGAGATAGCATCTGGAGAGAAAGATTTTCTCAGTCCAGTGGAGCATCAATCAGAGAGAGGCATAGGTGATCTAGCCTAGCCAACGTTGAAGGAAAGGAGCTGACGCAATGACTGTGTAAGCTCATGCAGAAGCAGCACAAAGGCAGAAGGAAGGGTTTTCGGAATTTGTTGGTGGATCAGTTTCAAAGGCCAAGATCCAGAAAGTGGCACCGAGAGGCTATTCCTCAATATCCACAGAGGCAAAACGACTTGGAGGAGGGCTAACGTTGAGCCTGGAAGGGGGTGATGCAGTGGATGCAATTTCCAACGTAGGATCTGCGCAGAGCCTGTCCAAGGCAGTACTTCCTTCATCCAGATCAGCTGGAGACTCCGTGATTGAGTGAGGTATTTCTCACAAATTCTTCTGCCAGTATTTCTCTCTGTAACTAAATAACTCTTGAGGGTATTCAGAGATGTATTCAGACATTGCTACTACATAATAATAAAACTCTCAGATCTGTTGCACCAATTTTCCCACATTGGGTTTTTCCGAGGACTTAGTCCAAAAATAAATGTGTCATATGTGTGAATGATTTCTTTATGTAGTTTCCTTGTTTTTGAATCATTTTTAGTGTAGGTTGCTTCAGCAGTTGCTTCAATAATTCAAATCTGAATTAATTATGTAATGTAATTTACTTAATAGGAGAAGTACACTCAGTTGTTGCAGTAGGATTCTTTAGATCTGTTTGGATCTTGGAATTTTCACATGTACCACAAGAGTAGGCCTCAGTATACATCCGACCAACAGTCTGGGACGTTGGAAGAGCCACCTTTCTGGCCAATAGGTGTAGTGAGACTTGTCTGTGTGACTTGTTTAGGATGCATGTGTTCTACCACTTGACACTTGGTTGTGTTTTATTCTTGCCTATGTGACTTGTTTGAGTTTTTTCTATGAGATGTTTGTGTTCTACCACCTAATTTTTTGAAATGAAAATTGGTTGAGTATAATCCTTGTCTATGTGACATGTAATGGTTCTTTCCTTTCCAAATTTGTGTCCAGTGGATGATTCTTCTTTACATTGTGACTTCACTGTTACAGATGTTACAGAGCAGAGTTGAACTGAGATGAATGAAAGAGATCAGAGGAAGTAGGGATCTTTGATGCAGAAAGAAATTCATCCCTAGCTGAGAGGGAGTGTTAAAATTTGACAACTCAGGGATGAATTTCTCCTAGAAGAAATCATATCTTTCAGTAATGTTTGAACCACCTATAATAAAATTTCATTTCTAACAATTCTAATATGATTTCCAAAAATAGTAAGTCACATCTCAATTTGGAAGTGACTTTTCAAAACTAGATAGTCATGTCTAAATGAGCAAGGATGATCTTGAAATATGGAATCCACTTTAAAATCAAATCAGTCGTGATTATACAAGTCAAGAATTAATATTTTTATCCTTACTAGTATTATTATTATTATTATTATGATACTATTATTTATAAAATAGTCTAAAGTCATTCACCTTTAATGGATTAAAAAAAACAAATTTTCTCATGAAATAAGTAAATTAAATTGAGAATCTCTTACTTGGAAAATTGAATCTCTCTCTTGGAATAAAATAGTAACTCCACACTTAAGACAATGTAACTCTCCCTCACTAATTCAATGTATGACAAAAGTGTAACTCCTCATTAAATGCACTTGTAACTCCCTCATTCAATTTGATTTATAACTCTCACCAACTATTCTCTCATATCTAATTGTAGCTCTCTCTCTCCTTAATTCGAATTGTAACTTCTCAAGACAAGTGTACTCTCTATGTTCTTGGGATGAGTTACACTTCTCCTCAAGTAACTCCTCCCTCATGGAATTCAATTCTCCTATTATTGGCTCCAGGAATGAATTCATTTTCTAACTCCTCCCCTTTCTCATCTATTTAAGCAAGAGCAAATGAGAGTTGAGTGTAACATGTTCATTGTGAAGGAGTGTGAGAGAAAGTAAAGAGTAAGAGCAAGGGAAGAGCTGGAGCAAGTGTATAAGACAAGATCTAATCAAGGGGAGGAGATCTTCAAGCAAAGTGCAAGAGCACTTCAGCTGCAAGTTGATCAAACATTGGTGACTATATTCATTCTCATTCTCTCTCTCTCTGTGTACTCTGTTGAACAATTGAAGAAATCTAATAGAAGAAGAATCATTCGGGTTTTTCCCCTTGTGGGTTTTTCCCTTGTCATTGGACTTAACTCTTAGTGTCGCATATTTGTGCTTGGTTGTCTTCATATGATCCTTAAGTTTATGTTCAATGTACAATTGCTGATCTGAAAAGTTGTGAATAAGAAATCTGCATTCTAAGTAATTGTAACAACATATTACATTTAGTTTTCTGCAAAGTACATTCAACTTTCTGCAAAGTACATTCAGTTTTCTGCAAATTCCATTCAACTTTATGCAAAAAACATTCAGTTTTCTGCAAAGCACATTCAACTTTCTGCTAAGTACATTAAGTTCCATTCAGTTTTTTGCGAAGTACATTCAATTTTCTGCAAGTACATTCAGTTTTCCGCATAGCACTTTTAGGTTTCTGCAAAAAAAAAATCTGCATAGAACTTTCAGATTTTAACAAATCTTTTATGTAATTGGCAAGTGGTTTCATCATCGGATGGGCAACTTAACTGGGGCTCAAGCCCACGAAAGGATCATATTGATACCCCTAGGGGATGCGTTGAGAACCATGGGACTCCATCATCTGTTAGAGCATCATTTCATGCCATGGGCACCCTCAGCACCTTCAACAGTTTGTTCATTGCCCCACATTATTCGTGAGATGATGCACTTGGACCAGTCTGCCTCGGTCGGCTTAGCATGATCATGGTAGTTGGTCCAAGATAGAGACACCCATGTATGCAAGTTGAAGAAAGCCCTCTATGGGTTGAAGCAAGCCCCCAAGGCTTGGTACGAGAGGATAGATAGCTACTTGATGAAGTTGGCCTTCACTAGAAGTAATTCTAATCCGAACCTTTATTTTAAGGTTGACAGAGAAAGGCCTCTCATTCTGGTTCTCTATGTGGAAAATCTCTTCCTGACAGGTGATGACCTCTCATTCATCAGTGTAAGAGGGAGCTAGCTTCCGAGTTTGAGATGAAAGACCTAAGACTGATGCACTACTTCCTAGGCTTGGAGGTCTGGTAGAGGCCAGGCGATATTTTCCTTTCTCAAGGAAAATATGTCGTGAAGTTGCTGGAGAGATTTGGAATGGTGGACTGTAAGTCAATGTCGACACCGATGGAACTCAACTTCAAGAGGTTGTGTGGAAACATTGTTGGGCCCGTGCTAGCAAATCCTACCGAGTATCGACAACTCGTGGGGGCCCTAATGTTCTTAGTGAACTCTCGTCTAGACGTATGTTTTGCAGTGAACACTTTGAGTCAACATATGGTTGATCCTCATCACATTCACTAGATTGGTACCAAGAATCTGTTGAGATATCTTCGGGGCACAATCAACCATGGGCTGAGATACACTGCCGATAGTTTGAGACTCCATGGATATACTGATGTCGATTGGGCTGGTAGTGTGGTGGATCGCAAGAGCACATTTGGATGCTGCTTCACCTTGGGTTCTGTTTTGATATCTTGGATGAGCAGGAAGCAGAAGTCGGTGGCTTTGATAAGGCCGAATACATTGCAGCGAGTTTGGTTGCGAAAGATCTTCAATGAGTTGTTTGGGCATGTGCTAGATACCATCGTTATCCTTTGTGATAACCAGAGTGGGATTCGTCTTTCTGAGAATCCCGTGTTCCACGATCGATCCAAGCATATTAATATCAGGTACCACTTTATCCGGAATATGGTATAGCGAGGCGTCTTAAGGTTCGATCATATAGGAACTGATGAGCAGGTCCCGGATATTCTCACGAAGCCCCTGGGGAAGGTCAAGTTCCTAACCTTCTGTGAGAAGCTTGGAATTGTGGAAAGACCCTATTCTGAGGGTCCTGATTGAGTTGGACTATGAGCTCTGGGAGCTCCAAGGGACTTGGGGATAGCTTCTTGGAGCTATAAGCACATACGAGGCTAGGCTTGTTGAACCTTATTGTGCTTCTGCCCCACCATTATCATATTGAGTTGGTTCGCCTCTCTTTGATCTGTGCCCCGCACGCATCCTACCCATGGAGTTTGACTCATGGGAAGTACCTCTCATTTGTCTAATGAGGTGGGAAATGTGGATAGAGACCAATAGCAAGACCGATGGACGCATCGGAGATTGTCGTACTCTCTATGTCTAGGATGTCATGTGTCCAACACCTTGATCTGGGATCAAGTAGGATGAGGTTCTTACCTCTAAACTGACTTCGGATCAGTATGAGACTCTTTTCGAGTCTGAGAGAGGTTTTTACCTCTAAGCTGACTTCGGGTCAGCTAAGTGTGATGTCTTTGTGACTCGCCTTTTTTTTTGTTCTATCTGAGAATGGGAGCCACCAAAGCAAGTTACAACAAGATGACGCACGATGTTTGGTAAAAGTACATGATGGTACTGATGGATGGCACTTGTGGACAGATGGAGTTCTCCCTAGTTGAGAGGGAGTGTTAATTTGAGGCAACTAGGCCCAAACTCCATGTTGCATTGATCATATGACGATGGTCATATTTTTGTTGGACTCCTCTTTCGGAGAGGTGCAAGATTGATCTAAAGATCATCTTGTTTGGATGAGTAGAACATTTATTTTGAATTTATTTTCCACATGTGCTAGGTCGGCCAGATTTGTAATGTAGGCTCACATGCCTAATAGATGTGTCACACACCCTCATTGATGGATATAAATTGGAGAGACTTGGAGGTCATTTTGTCATCAACTCATCACACATTCTCTCATTGTGATCTGATTGGTTCGATAGCCTTTGGAGGCCTTTTTCCCCTCACACGTGTGGAGCGAAGCTGCTGTTTTCTATGGATCTGTTTAGGGCTTGTTGCTGCATCATTGACCATGGTCACCCCTTGGTCCTCTGACCTCAAACTTTAGCCAAAATTCTGATTTTAGGTCGTTCTGTTGAGCACTAAAATCACGGAAATATGAGTTGTTTGACCGAAGCCCTAATTTGTGCATTGACTTTTCTGTAATTGTCCTGCGTTGACTTTGGGTTGACCAGCGTTGACTTGTGATGAGTTGTCTTTGAGGGTAGTGGGTGTGACACATAAAAGATTGGCTGACCGAGAAAGACTTTGTTGGTTGAAGAATCCTGTTGACTGTCGTAACACCACAATATCTCATATCTTTGCTGGACAAAAGGAATTGTAAATCTGACCTATATTTGGCTTGTTTTCTGTTGATCTATTATTGTGTTCTATCAACATTTTACTTTCATGTTTATGTGATTGTTATTTTGTATCGAGCCTAAGAAAGATTGAAGTAAAATTGTATCAAGCATAGAACACCATGGTTATCTAAATTTAACATATGCAAATCCTAAACTCTAGGTGTAATGAAAGGATCTTGTTTATTTTAAGTTAAATGTCTATTCCAAGTTGAACCTCTCCCTTAACTGTTTTGAAAAACAGTCATCAGAGTAGGTTGTGGGATGGAAGCCAACGGGAAACAAGCAATGGTCTGATTAACGATACCTCCCCCTGTGTTCCAACCACCTAGTGCCTCCGGTGCTGTAGAGACTGTGGCTCTGACGACTACAAGGTCACTATGTTAACCACTAAGAAGGGTTGAATCCCTCAAGCTAATTGGAAAAGGGGTGCCCTAGGAGTTTATCAACCAACCCTGTGCTTGGAGGTAAGTTATTAATGCAAACTAAGGCCTAGGATGCTTATGCAATGATGATGAGTGAGAACCTTAGTTCAAGTTTTGTTCAAGTACTTGGGTTATTAATGAAACTTTCAAGGACAAAAGTACTTGTAAATTAGATGCGATCTTAGAACCAAGAAAGGTGTTATTCAACTCAGTGCCAATAATGAACCAATCCATGAGATGCTTAACTGACGATACAATTGAAAGGACTTAAAACACTTATGCACCAATGAACAATTAATCAAGATATTCTTCTGCCAACATGACCATGTTAATTATATGTTCAATTAAATTCATAAGATGGCCAAAATGACTTAGTTCATCAACAAGACTTAAAACAAGTGAATGTTAGATTTTCAATAATCAAAATCACAAGTACACTTCAAAAATTTCAGTGGTTATTATCTTATGGCAGCAGTAAGAAAATTGTTTCAAATCATGAAATATGAAACATAAAATTTCCCAATGATTTAGCCAATGTAAATTTATGAGTTTAGCCCACTTTAGGATGTATTCAGAAATTTTTCTGATCTGAAATAACTTATTACAGCAGTGATTAGATCAGAAAATCAGTGAGTTAAAGATGCTACAACAAGTGTCAAACATGTCCAAAACTATGAAAATTTTGCCAAAACTAAAAATTTCAGTTTGTGAGCATTTTTAGGTGTGTGATTCCGAAAATTACATATCTGATTCAGTGATTTACACAGAAAATTCCAGCAAGCAAAACGTTAGATCTAGGCTAGATCCTAGATACCTAAGTGGCCAAAATTTTAGAAAATTTAATTTTGCAATTTTTGAGTTATTTTGACCAATTAGATGTAGTTTTAGGACACTAATATCACGGTTATAGAATAAAATTTACAACAATAGCATAATAGTAAAAATTTAGGGTTTAGAGAGAAAACCCTAGGCCCAAAGCCTTGTAGATCACTTGTCAAATTTACCCAGAAATTCTTCAATGAATATGCCACCTGAAAGCACCAATCTAGGGCTAATATCACTCACCTGCAAAACTCACCAATTTTTAGTTCAAAAAATTCAGATATGGATTTAGGGCAAACTACAGCTAGGAGGAGCTAGGAAGAGGGTCAAGGAAGCCTGGAAAAGGCCTTGGAGGCCTAGCAGCTCAAGGACGAGGCCTAAGGAGGCCCACGGCCAGCCCTAGAGGGTTGTTGCTTGGCTAAAGGAAGGGTCGAGAGGCTATTAGGGGCTACGGCCCAGGGTTTTTAGGCCATTAAGGCTTGCGGCACCCTAAAGGGAACCTCAAAGGGTAGTCGCAAACCCTTTAGGGCTACAGCCTTAAGGAAATTGAGGGGAGGAGAGGGGTCAAAGCCTCTCAGCCTCACGGCTAGGGCTAGAAGCCCCTAAAACCAAGACGCAGGGGGATAAGAGGAGGTCGAGGCCTCTAGGCTTCACGGCTAGCCTCAGAGAGGCGTAAACCTCAAACGCAAAGGCAAAATAGGTTGACACAGGGCAAGAGGAGGAGGATGTTGGCCTTGGAAAGGCTGGATTTGAGCACGGAAGGGCTGAAACTCAAAACCCCAGCTTCAGAAAAATTTTATTCCGTCATATCTGAATTTTGCTACAGATTTTCTTATGGTTGGCCCTGCAAAATTTCTAGATACTAGATCTTACCCTCAAGAGCCTAGATCTAGCTCTATTTCGGCTTCCTCTCTTGACTTCACTTGCAGAAATGGAGATAAAATACTCAAAACCCCAATTAGCCAAAATAATTTACAAATCTATTCCCAAAATTTCCAAATATACAAGTGTTTTGAAAAATAAATTTTTTGAGAAATAAATTTTTTATGGATATTTTCTTTGATATATGGTTAAAAATACTTTAGAAACCCAGTGCACACTATAGCCTTAGCGAAGACTAAATCCACCACATAAATATTTAGGATCCAAGCAAAGTCGGTTCCCGCCCACAGTATGTGAACTTGGAGACCAAGGACTGGAATTACTTGCAAACGCTATGTATATATCTCAAGAAAATTCGTGAATCATATGGCGAATCAAATCATCTAAGATTAGCCCAAAACCATCAATAGAATGACTTTATCTCCATCTAATGAAAAACAGATTTTATCATTTACCAACACAACATAGGAAAGCCCGTAGCCAGTACATACCACAAATCAACAAACATGGAAAACCCTGAATTGCACCCCAAAATCTTTATTATGATAGAAATTAAAGTTCCCAGCAGAACAATAGTGTTACATAAAAGCTTCAATAGTAATTTCTTAGCTAGAAATTAGATGGCTAGAGACTCAAATATGACTCTAATTGATAGATAAATCCTCCAAGTGAAAAAAATAACGACTAGTTTCTTTGATTCTTGTCAAAATAACCTTGGTCATTGAAAAATATTTGATCATCTTTTAATCTTCATTGTTGAATTTTTATTTTGAAGAATTTTCAAATTTATCATTTAATTTCATTTTTATTAGCCTCAAAAAATTGATTTTGAATTAAACACCAAGGTCCAGGGTCCATTTTTTCTTGAAATATCCAATATTCCCTTGGTGGAGGACCTCCAAAAATTAATTTTTTCAAGACCCACGAATTTTTCCACATGGAGAATTAACTTTCCTAAGACATTTTAATTTGGCTCTAAATTAATTAATTTTCTAGCTTAGGATTTAATTATTTTTTGTCAGAAAAAATAATTAATTGACACTTGAGGGGATTTCATGTTTTTTTCACCCTCTAATATTTTAACCATGGTGTCTAAGTTGTTGGGTGTGGAGCCTGATTATCTTGTTTATTTTGTATCACAGCATTGGACCCTTGTACTTTAATGGGGCGGCAACGCTGCCCGTAATTAAACATTGCCTGGGGGCTCCAGGGGGGGACGGCTACGACTTTATGGAGCCCCCCGTGGCAAGGGGTTTCAGGGGCAGCGCCCCTGAAGCTAAAAACAGATGTAAAATTGCCTTGTAAAAGTATAGTAATTTCTAGTCAATCTGGGCCGTTCATTAGGCGGATGATCTGACGGTAGAAGTTATGTTTAGTTTAGGGTTTTTTGCCCTAGAAGGCAACCCCTCGCTTTGTATGAGGGTATTGTATTGCGGCTGTGTATTGTATGTGTATTCTCAGAGCGAAAAATAGACAGGGAGACTATGAGAGAGAACAGAGGATATTACAACGGATCTGTTGTAGGTTGTGTCTCTTCATTTTGCTAGATAATAAAAAGGAAGGACTGGCTGTTCGGGGTGGACGTAGCCCAAACTGGGTGAACCATGTATATATGTGTCTCTCTGGTTTTATGTGTTTTGTGTCCTTGTGTTTTCCGCATATTTTATGTGTTGCATTGCTCTGTAATATATGTAATTTTCTAACATAAGTATGAGAGACCATGCATTAAAATATTTTTTACATAGGATTTACAATTTAACCCTAAAAGGGGGAATACCCGTTCGGCTTAGACCCTCAAAATACATACCCAGTTCTACGACACAACATGATCTAGTAGACCAAGTGATTTGTAATAAAATAATTTAGCCAGCTAGCTTAAATTATTCCCAAATCATGATCTGCGACTCAACTAGAAAACTAGCACTCACCTAAGACTTTGATGAAGAATTCCACCCGAGTTTTGGGGTGAGGTTGGAGGGAAAAAGTCTACCGACCATTTTTGTTTAGAAACAAAAATGAGGCAGTGAGATGAAAAACCTCTTAAGATGAAACTTTCCGCCAAAATAATAGGCTTACTGAGGTTTCTACATACATACAAGGTCTTACTAGTATCATTTACATCACAAAACTTGCAGAATGAGTTTACAATGACACATAAACTGTTGATAGATGATCCGATCTTATTGAAAAAATTGGTACTTCCGCTTCCTTGGAACTTTGACAAATATGAGTGCAATAAGGACCATAAGCTTCTCAAGGGTGAGGGAAACCTAATCCTTGGCCACACCTTCCTAGTGTATTATTATTATCGGATTATCATTATAGTATCTAGATGCCTCACAATGTTCATCTCGTGAGATACATTTATTTTTGTTTTAATGTGATTTTGTATTATCTTTTTAGAGCTTATCACTAAGTACAAATATTATATTCCAATATCTACTATCAATTGTTGATGTACAACTTGAAATCTCATACATTTTATCTTGAAGTTTTATTTTCATATTTGTGTGACAATGTGTTTGTTTCATGTTGATGTTGCTTTAAAAGAATAAAAGTTTGAAATAAAAAATGATTATTTTTGTATTTTTCCTAAGTTTCCCGATAATTTTCGATATTTCTCCGTTTTTTCCGATAATTTAAATTTTGGACCCCCTGCGATAAATTGCCAACAACGATAAATGTAACATTGTGTCATATATTGTTATATTTCTTTAAGAATCTTGAGAATGATAAGTTGTGCATGGTTATCTTTATTGCTTCATGCTTTTTTTGCATTAACATTGTTATGCAAATTCTTCATTAAAGTGTGTGGTGCACCTCTGTATTCCATTCCACCTTGCACTATCCTTCATGGCAGCGTTATAAATGCCTTGGGTGAGACCTCCTTCCTTTAGAAGGTTGACAATGCTAGCATCTATAGACTACAGCCCTTTTGTTGGACAACTTTATGGAACATGGGCCTTAATTATAACCAAAAGGTGGTTCCATTGTCAAGACCTCATCTAATGCATGATGGGAACTACTGCAATAGGATCTGATCAAAACAAGGCTGCAAGACTGCTTTGACGTGCAGATTCATGCCTTGTGTGCCAAGAAAACACATATTTGGACTTGAATATAGAAACATCCAAGGACATTTATTTGTTTGAAGAAGAATATCAGATATTTTGCAATGAAATTTCCATATTGTTGTTCAAATGGCTAAACAACTAACAAAGCAGCCTCATTGTTGACTCTGCTACCACTAAAAAATGCAAAATCCAATTTGCATTTTCATAGACAATTCTTTCAACAGCATTGCACCAGGGCATGTGTATGTTGGTCGCTGGGCTTGCTCTTTTCTTTCACATGATTGGAGGATACTCACATTTTTGAGGCATGTTTGAGTATTGAGTTCACATATTTGGAGGCAATGTTGTAGATGTAGCAGTGATTCAGCTTTGGAGAGCACAGTGGGTTGATTGACAATCATAAAATAGGTTGTTGTCCCCGCACTTTTTTTTGCGAACTTTACAGTCTGTCATATGGGACAACAAGGCTGCAAGACTAATTTGACGTGCAGATTCATGCCTTGTGTGCCAAGAAAACACATATTTGGACTTGAATATAGAAACATCCAAGGACATTTATTTGTTTGAAGAAGAATATCAGATATTTTGCAATGAAATTTCCATATTGTTGTTCAAATGGCTAAACAACTAACAAAGCAGCCTCATTGTTGGCTCTGCTACCACTAAAAAATGCAAAATCCAATTTGCATTTTCATAGACAATTCTTTCAACAGCATTGCACCAGGGCATGTGTATGTTGGTCGCTGGGCTTGCTCTTTTCTTTCACATGATTGGAGGATACTCACATTTTTGAGGCATGTTTGAGTATTGAGTTCACATATTTGGAGGCAATGTTGTAGATGTAGCAGTGATTCAGCTTTGGAGAGCACAGTGGGTTGATTGACAATCATAAAATAGGTTGTTGTCCCCGCACTTTTTTTTGCGAACTTTACAGTCTGTCATATGGGACAACAAACTGTTTTCAGTTGTAATTCCTTAACCATGCATCTAACCTGCTAAATAACTTCATATTTGGTTCGGATAAATTCGGTAGACCAAAATCCATAGTTATACGCAATTTCTTTAATTTATTTTGGCGACATATATCTGCTATTAGAAATATGCATTGCTTTAGCACTGTTTCATAGCAGGACAACAGACATATTGAAAACACCTCCATGCCATTGACTCCACCCCAGGCATTGGACACATACTGGATTTGTTGGGGAATATTTACGAACACCTCACTTGGTTGTAGGGATATTTAGGGACTCTTACCTTGGTTGTTTAAGGGCTATTGGACAAGATAGTGGGGACTTGGGCTGAGGTGACAGTGAGTCCCTGCCCTGTTTTCGCCTATCTAGCAAGATTGTTGGGACCTTAGAAGCTATGCTAAAAAGATCGGTAACAAGGTCCTTTACCTCTACCTTTATTTGAGCGATCAAATAGAGCTAGCTTCTAATCACCATCCTCATTGTTGGACTTTGACTCCAAGTCTCCTCCTAGATACAGTCATCCCAAAGCCTCTTAAAGGAATGTTTTCTCAAGTGCAAATACCTTGTCAAATGGTTCCCATGAAGCTATGAAACCATTAAGCAACACCTTCAATAGTTCTGTATTTGCAACGTTCTTCCAACCACTGCAAGCTGATCACAAATCAGTGTGAACTTCATAAGGTGACTGATGACCATGTTTGATCTGGTCTGTTGATTTTTTGTAGCATCGGATGTGATCTAAGTCTCAAACTTTGTGGAGATGCTTAGACACATGTATCCCAAATTACCCAGAAATCGTTTTGGGAAATTCCACCTGGAGACAGTTTTATTTGATAAATTAATTATTTTTAATGAAATAGTAAGTCTAAACTTAGGAAATTAAAATAATTAATGGGTATTAATCTAAATTGTGGGTGTGACTTCTAGAAGAAGATGAGGATCAAATCAAAATGATCTTAACCATTGATTAGCTTCTAATCTGGGCCTTTGAACGTCAACAAGAAGATTATTTAAGAAAGATTGAGGGTCATTTGGAAAACACACCGAGGCAGATACTCAGCTGCCCAAGGAGATCGATTTTCTCACTAGCTGAAGTTCGGCATGAGAAATCGATTCAGAGGGAGAGTTGCAAGCTGGAGAGAGAGAGAGCATAGGCAAGAGTTGAGAGTATAGAATCCGACAAAGAGAAGCAACACAGAGAAGGGACTGCGCAAAGGCAATGACACAGTGGCAGGGACAGCGCAGAAGTTGTGACGTTGGAATTGCACAGAGGCTAACGCAGTGAGGCGCACAAAGACTCAGGGGCTCTCCAGGGTCAGAAATTCACTGAGAAGCAAGTGAGGAATTTGTTTGTAAATCTCTCACAAGATTTCTCTTTTGTTCTGCTAATCATTTTCTATACAAGAAATTTTGTTGAAGAATAATAAAGAAACCCTCATCTGCTGCACTGGTTTTCTTGCATTGGGCTTTTCCGGGGACAATTGTCCAAAAATTGTTGTGTCATTTTTGTGCTTGTATTTCTTTATAGTTTTGCTCAACATTTTATTTGTGAAAACTGCAGTAAAATTTATTTTGATATTTACTGAAGTAATTTCTGTAAATAACTTATCACTGAAAAATAAGTAGGAGAAAAATTATCAGATACTGCAGGAGGATTTCGCTTTAGAAATTTTTACATGGTATCAGAGTTAGATCGGGCAAAGGCACAAAAGAATCTGCGTTGAAGGGAAGTCGTGGTGTTGCATTTTGACAGCAAATTGAACCCCATAAGGATTACCTAGTTTTCTGCAAGGGCTGCCAAAGAGAAAAGAAAAGACATGATGGGAGATCATGACATCTCAGAATTGTCTTCCAGGTTGGAAGAGGAATTTTCTTGTTTATCGACTTCTGCATTAGTCGATGATACATTGATAGCGGGGCTTCAACACATATGACTGGGGTTCGAGAATATTTCTCGAGATATCAAGAAGAAAGGATGAACTTCCAGATTACTATGGGAAACAAAACGAAGTGTACCCCAGTAGGAAGAGAGACCATAGCATTTCAGACATAAGCAGGAGATAACCTTTGAGCCACAAATGTGTTGCATGTGCCAAGATTGGGAATGAATCTACTTTCAGTGTCCCAATTGCAGGACAAGGGATATGATGTGTACTTTATTGGAAGAAAAGTATACGTTAAGCATCCACACTGGAAGAAGAAGGCTCAAATTGGAACTCGAAGCAACAAACTTTATAGATTGCAGCTCGAGTCTCCAATGGCACTAGTAGGCAGCGATCTCAATGGAGAAAAGGACCTGAATGAGCTATGGCACAAATGAATGCAGCATCTACACCATGGAGCTCTGAGAATGCTCAAAGAAACTGTTTCAGGAGTTCCAGTCCTAATTACCAAACATGATGAGAGGATGCGCACTAGGGAAGTACGCGAAAGCAGCATATTCTAGAAGCAACAAGAAGGCTCTGAGTGTATTAGGGATGATACACTCAAATATCTGCAAACTAATGTCTACCAGAGCTCTTAGTGGTGGCGAATATATCGTCACCTTTATTGAAGACCAAGGATGAGGTCTTTGATCGGTTCAGAGAATTCAAAGCTTTGGTTGAAAACCTAATAGGGAAGAAGATAAAAATTTTGCGCTCAGATAATAGTGGAGAATACATAGACAAAGACTTAATATATTTCTGCGCAAGAGAGGACAACAAGAGAGAATGGACAACTCCATATAATCCAGAGCAAAATGGGGTTGTAGAGCGGAAGAAAGGGACTATTGTTAGGGCAGCGAAAGCAATGTTGTATGACCAGGATATGCCTAGATTCTTATGGGCAAAAGCATGCAAAACAGTTGTATATATCCAAAATAGGACTCCTCATAGGGCATTAAGCAAGACAACGCCTGAGAGTGTCTTCAAAGGGAAGAAGCCAGAAGTCAGTCATTTCAGGATATTTGGATGTGTGGCATACTGTCACGTTCCATATAAAAAACGAAGCAAACTAGATCTGACTGCAGAGAAGGGGTATCTCGTAGGATATAGCGGGACCTCGAAGGCATAAAAGATTTACATTCCTGGTAGCAAGAAGATCGTTCAAAAGGGATGTAAAGTTCATGGAAGACAGAGCTTTCAGGAAATCCCAAGAGATGCCTCCTGGAGAGAATTCAGAGGATGTTCCACTTATACAACAGCAGTAGGGGGGAGAACCAGCAGGTGGACAGACATCTGGATCGAGCACCGTAACGAGCACCAGTATTTCCTTAGGTGGGAAAAATTCAAATAGTTCATACCAAGTGGGATCGCAGGAAGAAGAACTGGCTAAGCCACCCACCACCAGTGGGAGAATTAGCAGAGAAGTACGCCAGATGTTGAGGGACGCAAAGGAGTTTATTGGATCTCCTAGAACCGAGAAAAGGCAGCGAGACAACCTGATAGATACCAAGCCTTGGTAGCAAAGGTTGAAGAACCCTCTAGCTTTCAGGAGGCCATACAACATCAGGTCTGGGTGGATTCCATAGTAGAGAAGTATAGCTCTATCATGACTAATGATGTCTGGTAAGTTGTGCCTAGACCAGAGAACAGATCAGTTGTGGGTTTGAGATGGATCTGCAAGATCAAGTATGCTACAGATGGCAGCATAGAGAAATACAAGGCCAGGTTCGTGGCTAAGGGGTATGCATAAAAGCAAGGAATCGATTATGAGGAGACCTTCACCCCTGTTGCCAGATATACCTCCATCAAATTTATTGTGTCCTTAGCACACAGATGGGATGGGAAATTCACCAAATGGATGTCAAGACAGCATTCTTGAATGCGGTGATCGAAGAAGAGGTGTACATTGAACAGCCTAAAGGCTTTGAGACTCATGAGGAGAAATCTCATGTATGCATACTAAAGAAAGCTCTATATGGGCTCAAGTACTGTAATATTCCCAATTAGTAAGAGCTAATTGGAAATATTAATTTTGACTATTTTGCCTTTATAAAGTTAAGTTATAAATAAAGTGGGTGAAGAGGGACACTTAACTCACACTTAGGATAAAAAGTATTTCCTAAAGTCACTTAAGAGACATGACTAGTGGGCAACATGGGGCCTAGTGGTCAAGTGGCAGCGTAGGCAATGTGGGACCAAGCCAGCGCAGAGAGAGATGGATAGCGTGGCTCAAGGAGACAGCACAGTGGTTGGTGGGGCCTAGGTGACGGCAAGGCTCACCAAGCATAAAAGGAGGGAGGGTCTCCTCATTTAGATTCATTATGATTATGCATCTTTGAGACTTGTCTTTTGACATTGAGCACGCTTGCTGTTTAGCAAAGTCTGCACGTACTGTTCAGTACATCGGGTGTCTCCGTTCGGGGATCCCAACCTCAGCCGCGGGGGACTTCGAATGCCTACTCGGGTGAGGAGTTTCATCCTTATTTTGCCGGAGAGAGTTGTAGCTACTTCAGTAAGAGCATTCACTCAAAGAGACAGCGCAGTCAGTGAGAAGGAGGACGCAGTCTTGAGAGGAGGTGGTTCCGGATTGAGTGTTTGTCGGTGGATTAAGCCTGGGATAGTGGGAAAGGGGCCAACCCTTCCCTATTCCAGCATTTTGGAGGAGTTAGGGGCCATTATTTGGAGCAGATCTTTCAAAGCCAGTGTCCCTCCTTGAGGAATAGTGTAGAGCCTCAAGGGAGCCATTTTCGAGGGTCAGCCATTTCCGGAAAGCTTTCTAGGCTTTTCTGGGTATTGGGAGGAGAGGCCATTCCCGAAGTTTCGGAATTTTCGGAGTGGGGAGCAGCCCCAAAGATTCAATTCATTCCAGCAGAAGCAGCAGCACAGTAGCAATCCCAGTAGCTTGGAGATAACACAGTCTTGAGGAGGCAGCCATTCCGAGTCATTTCCTGAGAGTCTTTCTACACTTGCCTAGTGCAAGCCGAGGTGCCATCATTCTGATCACCTCTGTACTCATTTCCATTTCTTAGTATTAATAAAATGGCTCAGCATTCTCCATATTGTATGTTTTCCTTATAATTTGTCTATAGTTGTTGTATGTCTTTGTTTATGTGCTTTATATTGCTGTTTATTTCTATTAGGGATATTACAGGCACCTAGAGTAGGGTACAATCAGATTGACGAGTATTTGCAGCAGTTGGGATTTGTCAAGAGTGACACATATCCCAATCTCTACTATTTGATGGTAGAGAATGATTCACTCATTTTGGTATTGTATGTAGATGATTTGTTCCTTAGAGGATCATCTAGGCTCATAAAGGACTGCAACAAGAACCTAGAAGTTGAATTCGACATGAAGGATTTGGGGTTGATGCATTACTTTCTAGGGTTGGAAGTATGACAAAAGAATGGAGAAATCTTCCTAGGACAAGGAAGATATGCCTCAGAAATCCTTCAGGATGCAGGATTGCAGGCCCATGATAAACAACTAGAAGAAGATAGATGCATCAGGAGATAAGGAAGTGGACCCCACCTTGTACAGGCTGCTCATTGGGTCACTTATTAATCTGGTAAACACCAGGCCAGACATTTGCTTTGTTGTCAACACCCTCAGTTAGTTCATGGTAGAACCGAAGAGGGTACACTAGGAAGCAGCAAGGTACATTCTCATATATGTGCGAGGAATAGTCCGATACGGGTTGAAATACCCCCGCAAAGATGATGTCAGGTTGAGCGGTTTCACAGATGCCCATTGGGCAGGCAGTTCAGTAGATCAGAAGAGTACCAAGGGGTATTGCTTCAGCATCAAATCAGGGATGACCTCCTGGTGCAGTAGGAAATAGAAATCTGTAGCACTGAGCTCAGTAGAGGCGGAGTACATGGCAGCAAGCACGGCTACGTGTAAGGCCATATGGCTTAGAAAACTGTTAGTGAATTTTTTCAGAAGCAAGAGGAAAGTGACCAATATCTATTGTGATAATCATAGTTGCATCAAACTCTCTGAGAATCCGGTATTTCATGATCGGTCATAGCACATCGACATCAGGCGCCATTTTATCAGAGACTCTGTTCAGCGAGGAGCAATACAATTGCAGTGCTTTCCTACAGGGAATCAAGTGGAAGACATACTCACCAAAGCTCTAGGAAGAGCCAAGTTTGTTCACTTCAAAGAACAGATGGGTATGATAGAGAATCTGTTTCAGTAGCAGAAACAGGTGATATCTCAGCCACAGATGCAGCATTTAAGAGGGAGTTGCAGTATGGATGCAGTGTTGATCATGGCAGGGTTAGCAGCAGTATAGTGCAGCAGCAACGCAGTGGTTGATGGGGGGCAGAGGGAGATGCTTCAGAGTCAGAGCAGTGTGTAGCAAGGCATATCTGTTAGAGCACATTCCTCGCTAAGAGGGAGTGTTGATTTTTGGTAGCATCGCATGTGCTCAAAGTCTCAAACTTAGTGGAAAGGCTTAGACACATGTATTCCAGATAACCCAGAAATCGTTTTGGGAAATTCCACCCGGAGACAGTTTTATTTAATAAATTAATTATGTTTAATGAGACCCTAAGTCTAAACTTAGGAAATTAAAATAATTAATGGGTATTAATCTAAACTGTGGGTGTGACTTCTAGAAGAAGACGAGGATCAAATCAAAATGACCTTAGCCATTGATTAGCTTCTAATATGGGCCGTTGAATGTCAACAAGAAGATTATTTAAGAAAGCTTGAGGGTCATTTGGAAAACACACCGAGGCAAATACTTAGTTGCCCGAGAAGATCGATTTTCTCACTAGCTGAAGTTCAGCACGAGAAATCAATTCAAAGGGAGAGTTGCAGGGTGGAGAGAGAGAGCACATCAGCAAGAGCAAAGAGTACAGAATTCGACAGAGAGAAGCAATGCAGAGCAGGGACGGCGCAGAGGAAGTGACGCAATGGTAGGGACAGCACAGAAGCTATGACGCTAGAACTGCGCAGAGGCTAACGCAGTGAGGCGCAAAGAGACTCAAGGGCTCTCCAAGGTCAGAAATTCGCTGAGAAGCAAGTGAGGAATTTGTTTGTAAATCTCTCACAATATTTCTCTTCTATTCTGCTGGTCATTTTCTGTACAAGAGATTTTGCTAAAGAATAATAAAGAAACCCCCATCTATTGCACTGGTTTTCCCGCATTGGGTTTCTTGGGGACAATTGTCCAAAACCAATTGTCATTTTTGTGCTTGTATTTCTTTATAGTTTTGCACATCATTTTATTTGTGAAGATTGCAGTAAAATTTATTTTGATATTTACTGAAGTAATTTTTGTAAAAAACTTATCACTGAATAATAAGTAGGAGAAATAATATCAAATACTGCAGTAGGATTTTGCTTTAGAAATTTTCACATGGTCATCACAACAGATGAGAATTTGTTTTGCAATACTATCTTCTTGTTTATGTTCCAACTATGGAAAAGACCAACTAGGGTATCAAATATCTTCATCATGTATTCTTCATGAATATGTGAGGGATCAGAGGGTCTTTATGGCATCCAAGATCATCCACTTGTCCTTCACTTCATTTTTCTTGTGAGTTGCCAAGTCCTGCAAATCTATAAGCAGAGTCACAGCGTCCTTCACGGTATCCCAAAGATCATTCTTTTTTAGCAAGAGTGTAACCCACTTACATACTATATAAACAAGTTTAAGGCACCATCTAATCTATCCTCGAACCAAAGGCCCAATGATACCATCTTTGAGATCTATTGCACAAACTTCCAAATCAAAAAATAAAACTTTGAAATTCTCTTACTGCTAGTATTTTTTCACTTCAATAGATTTAAAGCTACAAATCCTCAGAGATCAAGATCGGATACTATGTGAAAATTTCAAGCCTTAGGTGACTAATGTCTTTATGATCTCAATCAAACAAGTAGATCATTAGATTTAATTAATGCTAAAATTAAATTTCAGACCATAGCATCAATAACACAACCACTAGAAATTAAACAGCAGAAGCATAAAAGTTAATTTCACACACACAATTAATTAATCCTTCAAATCAATTTTTCATTCCTTTGAAACACTTACATGAAAGCCTCCAAACACTACCCAAAAAACAACATTACACCATTACCAAAAACATCCTAAACTTGAGCATTTATAGGCTGCTTGGGAGGTACAACTACTAAAAAAATAGAAGTAGCAGCTGTTTGCTATACGCCCTACTGTATGAACGGTATTGTGGGTATACAGCACTGTTGTACAGATTTCATACAACTATAGGGATCTGTATCATATTGTCCATACATCTATGTGAAATTGTTTCGTACATTGTACAACACTGCATGCTACCAGAAAATACCTCTTTCCCAGCTCCCTACACTCTCTACCTCTCTCCATCTTCAACTTTCTCAACTCCTCTTGTATGATGAAAGCTTCAACCTTTCCCTTGTTGATTTGTGTAGCTTGAGTGGGTACTTCTAGCCTTGGGTCTTGACTAGGACTTTTGTTTTACCTCTTTATCAGCTTGCATGCAACATGCGGAGTTTGCATGTTGATTGCATGCGACATGCGGAGTTTGCATGTCGATTGCATGCAATATTCAGAGTGTGCAAGTTGCATGCATGCAGATGAGTTACATGTGGCATGCATGTAATGCAAGTTAAATTTATGACTGATACTTGAGTTTAACTAAAGAAAGCTAAAGATAATGAATTTAACTAGAGATAAGCAACTTATCTTCAATTAACTTGATGAGCTAATTTTGGCCATCAATCTTAGCTTAAAAAAGATATAAATTGAGCCTAAGGGTTGAAGCAAAGACACAACAATAGCACAAGATTGGATCCGAGGGAGTGCGGAGAGGCTGGAGTTCTAGATCTGCAAGAGAGAGCAGATCTGCTGGATCAGATTTGGAATATTGTAATCTATATTTTCCAATTGGGCCATTATCCCAAGTTCGCTCAGAGTTTTATTAATGATGAACTAATTTGTTGGGCAGAAATCTGTTTGTGATTCATGTGATTCAGATCGTTATTTACTTCCACTAAATATTTTTGTTAGGAACCTAGTTGTGTATGTTTTCAGTAATTTATTGCTTGGAATTCAATACCGGGTGTTGGGTTGTTCAAAATCTAACACGGCATCAAAATCAATACTCTGAATCAATCCTAGAATTGCAGGTGCCAAGATCTTACCAGATCGTCGAAGCTTGGTTTGGCCGCAATCGTACAAACGGGAAAAAAAATTGAGGTCGAAGTTAATTGGCTAAAGAGAATTTTTTTAGGCCAAATTTTTTACAAGATTTTATTTTTTTTTTAAAAGGAAGGAGTGGCTGCATGGGATGCAAGAGGATTTGTGGACCCACCCACAACACACAACACAATTATGCCCAACAACTTTCCTGCAACTATCAAACCTGCTGCAAAGAAAAGAAAGCATCAGGGGCTACTACAATCTCGTAGCAAATATATGTTGGAACGTCGGGTAATTTGAGCAGTTGTAGGTTCACACACGGTAAGCAAAGAAGCGAGATGAGCGAGGAAAAGAGAAATCGTGCATGAGTGTGCACGGTTTTTGCGGTTGAGAGGGCCGACGACCTACACAGTCCCTGGAAATAACAGGTGTACAAGTAAGTACACCCCCCAGCCATCGGTCAGTGGAGAAGACCCTGTTTCCAATTGAAAAGTGCAGCTACAAGGGAGACAGCACGAGGGGCACAAGAGCAACAGAGCCGCCGGGGACGACAGACAAGCACGTGATGAAAAGAAACGTTTGAGGGCGAGAGCCATCACGAACAGTTGCCAACCCAACCGCCAGAGAAACACAACCAATGGTAGTTGTAAGGTCTGGATGCAAGTGGAGTAGGGTCACAGCTTGCAACCTAGGGTGAGCAGTCAAGGCGCAGAGGTCGACCAGCAGCAGAGCGCACAGTCGAACGATAGCAAGGGCAAGGAGTCGTGTAGCAAAGGGAACAAAGAGCACATAAAGACAAACGTGACGAGCCAAGCAACTAACCGCAACAAACCATAGGAAGTCGGTAGCATGTGAGGACAAAGCAGCAAGGACGCACGACTAGGTGCAAGGCCATAGCCATAGGGATCGCAACAAGGATCGAGGGCGTGGTCACATGGAACGTGAAGGAGGTGCAGTAGTGGCTCAGCCACAGGGAATCTCAAGGCCGAGAATAGTTGTCTATTAGCATGGGGTCAAGAGCCACCAAGACAACATTAGTTAGCAGCCATCACAGGAGGACCAGTTGCTAAGAGTGATGAGAAAGGTCAAGTAGGTACCACAGTGACATGCACAAGAGGTGATGCAAGACATAGGCCACAAGTGGAATCGCAGGAGCCTAGGTCAAATGTCAACATAGTTACAAGGGCCAATGTAGGGTTGTAGAAAAAGGTGTCATTGGGTGTGCAGTAAGCAACAACCGTTGTAGAAAACACCAAGACGAGTCGTGCAAGTCGCAAAAGCGAAGGAACCAAGCCACAAGTTTTGCAAGGAGTTAACGCAAAGGATCCTGTCGCAGGAAGAATGTAGCGTTGGGCATGCTCGAATAACTGTAGGATGTAGTGCCTAGCAAGGAGTCCTTGGCAAAATTATTAAGCAGGGTGCAAAGTCATTAGGCATGAGATCTATCGCGACAGGCAAAAGTTGGCAATTATAGACAACAAAAATGTAAGAAATACATACACAATTTGCCAGCAAGATTGGCAAAGGTCAACCCTCAGAGGGAAAGAGGCAGTCTGTACCAGTCAGGGGATTGGCAATAGAGTCCATGGGTATCTCGAATGACCAAGGCAAGACCCACAATCATTCTAGGACTTAGCACAAGAACGATGTTACTAACAGACACTTAACGGGAGGCTCTGAAGACTGAGTTGATACAGGGGACAAACCTTATAATCTGACATATGGGTAGAAGGCCTCTTCCAGATCTGTCAGGACCAATTGCTATGAGCTGACATTGATGGATGCTCAAGAGCAGGCTCCTAAGAGCACAGTTGGAAGGAAAAGTCTTTAGATCAGATTCCGAAGCAGGTAGCAAGGAAGGCTTACAGTTTAGAGGGAGCAGCAACAGTAGTGAATGACACGATGTGATTTGAGAGAGATCCAGGTGGAGGTTCTTCCAAAAGTACCTCCCTCGCTAAGAATGAGTGTTGATTTTTGTAGCTCAGGTAGGTACTTCTAGCCTTGTGTCTTGACTAGAAGGACCTTTGTTTTACCTCTTTAGGAGCTTGCATGAGACATGAATGTAATGCAAACTAAATTTATGACCAGTACTTGAGTTAAAGTAAAGAAAGCTAAAGATAATGAAGTTAAAGTAACTTATCTTCAATTAGCTTGATGAGCTAATTTTGGCCATCGATCTTAGTTTAGAAAAGTTATGAAGTAACCCTGAGGGTTGAGGCAAAAACACAACAATAGCACAAGATTGAGAGCAATATCTCAATGAGCATGTGTCGGGTCCGAGGGAGGGCAGAGAGGACAAAGATATAGATCTGCAAGAGAGAGTAGATCTATCAGATCATATATGGAATATTGTAATCTATATTTTCTCAATTAGGCCATTATCCCATGATGAGAACCCAAGTAAGTTATGAGTTTTATTAATGATGGATTGATATTTTGGGCATAAATCTCTTTATGATTCATGTGATTCAGAACGTTATTTGTTTTCGCTAAATATTTTTGCTAGGAACCCAACTGCGTATTTGTTCAATGACATTGTTTGGAATTAAACATATTGTTGGGTTGTGTAAAATTTAATATCCCTATATTTATACTTTTAGCAAAGAAATCTATTTTCAAGATTAAACCTAGTCTAAGTCATGCAATAGACACAAATTTAGACTCAACTACTATATGTAAGACTTTTACTTTTTTAACTAAATTGAATTACAAAATAGAATTACTTTTCAAAAAAATCTTGAACTATTTTTCACACATTCACACTAAACATGTACGAAAGTTCTTTTCCAAGCCATAATTCTCAACACAAATCACCATGGATAGGGATAAAAAGGCGTAGCACCTAAGAATTGGACCAATTGAGGAAGGGTATCATCCCAGTCAATAGAGAAACCATGGTGATTATGGATTGAAGAGCCAATCCAACCAACATGAGATATAGGTTGTGTGATGATACCTATTAGCATGCATGACAGAGAAGATGGATTGATTTAGTGAAGACTTGAAATAAAATTGTAGGTTTGTAAGTTTGTTGTTGATTTTCAAAACAGAGATTTATTCTGAAATAAAATAAAAATAAACACACGCGAAATTTACATTTGTTTATGAAATTTATGAGCTGTGTTGTGGAAAATCAGGAGACCTGTAGATTATATATGATTTTCCTTAACTTGATAATTATTTGTGATGTTAGTTGGTCTTTTATTACTTCTTTAGTTTTTGTTTATGAACCAATTACCAAAACAATGAAGATCACAAATAGACGGAGTACACAAGATATCAGCTCCAAACCACGGCAAAAACCTTCCAAGGGGAAAACCCAGAAAGAAAGCTTCTCTTCTTATAGGAACTTCCAAGACCCAAAGACCAAAGCCTAGAATCAACCCAACCACCAAGTCAGCCCCCCAGTAGGATCTCTCCAAGGCAACTTCAAAACTTCGACCTTCTGCAACTTCGCTCTAGAATTTCAGCCCTGCAACTGCTCCTCATAATTTTGGCCCTGCAATTTCGGCCTCCTGCAACTGGCAGCTACACAAAAACCCTAACTTCGCATGTGTGGACAAAGAAAGAGAGATTATATCAAGAAATTTTGATTATTCCTTCTTTTCTTCATCCTTCTAGCTCTTTTTCTCCTTCACTATTGCAAAGCGAACTTGTGATGAGCGAGTGTTGTTAGAAAATCAGAAAAGCAGAAAATTTTCTTATGTTGATAATTACTTGTGATATTCTTGTTGTCTTCATAAGTTCCTTTATGTTATTCTTTTATCTTTTATTCCTCAAGCAATCATTAAATCAAAACATGAATATCAACGATACCAGATGTAGGCACTCAGCCAGGGATAAAACCCCTCTATAGGGGAAAACCCAGTCAAACTCTTCGACTAGTAAATCAAATTGAGATAAACCAAGACCTTAGACCAAAAGACTCTTCGCACTCCACCAAGTCAGCCCTCAAACTGTCCTTCTAGACTCCAAAGATCAACTGCAACAAAATTGCATCAAAGACAGAATTTTGGCCCTACTGCTTCAAAATTTCAACCTAGCTACTTCAGAATTTCGACCCGGCTTTAGTTCTGCATTTTTGGCCCTTCTAGCACCCAGAAATTTCGCATGTGTGGTAGTACAAAGAGAAATTTCGACTTGTTTTGCTTGACAAAGACTTCCTTCTCCTTCGCTAGGTTTTCCTCCTTAGGAATTTCGCTCTTTTCTTCCTCCAACTACTGCAAATCGAAGTTGTGAGATGTGTGCTCCAAATGAGGTATTCTAGATATGTAGCATTGGTGACAAATCTCATTGGTTCTAAACCTTCCACATTTGAAGAAGCAGTTAGCCAGCAAGTTTGGAAAGATGCGATGTTAGAAGAATACCAGTCAATCATGAAGAATGATGTATGGGAGATTGTGCCAAAACCTGAAGGGAAGTTCGTGGCACCTCCAAATAGGTATACAAGATCAAGCATGCAATGGATGGCAGTATTGACATACAAGTCGAGATTTGTGGCTAGAGGGTTCTCCCATGAAGAGGGACAAGACTATGATGAGACCTTTGCTTCGGTTGCCAAGTACACTACCATTAGATCTATTATTTCTATTGCTTCTTCTATGGGTTGGAATTTACATCAGATGGATGTAAAGACCTCTTTCCTCAACGGTGTGATTGAGGAAGAAGTGTAAATAGAATAACCTCAAGGTTTTGAGGTTCATGGAAGGCAGTCTCACGTCTGCAAATTGAAGAAAGCCTTGTATGGACTTAAGCAAGCACCTAGAGCCTGGTACTCTCGAATTGATAGCTACCTAACAAGATTTGGTTTCTCCAAAAGTGATGTTGATCCAAACCTGTATTTCAAGGTCCAGAAGAATGAACCTATAATTCTATTACTATATGTTAATGACTTATTTCTGATAGGCGTGGAGCATCTCATTATTCGATGAAAGAGGGAGTTGGCTTTTGAATTCAATACGAAGGATCTTGGTTTGATGCACTATTATTTGGGGCTAGAATTATGGCAGAATCCTATAGAAATTTTCCTTGGTCAAGGAAAATATATTATCAAGATCCTATAGAAGTTTGGATGATGGAATATAAATCAATGGTGACTCCCATGGTGACAAATCTGAGAAATTTGAAAGACATTGAATCAGATTTGGTAGATCCATCCATGTACTAGAAGTTGATTGGCTAATTGATGTATTTGGTTAATACTAGGTCAGACATTTGCTTTGTAGTGAATACTCTAAGCCAGTTCTAGGTGGAACCAAGACATGATCATTGGATTGCAACAAAACATGTTTTGAGATATTTGCGTGGTACTGTTGATTATGGTTTGAGATGTCTCAAATAATGATATACAGTTGTAGGGTTATACAAATGCAGATTCGGTATGGAGTGCGGAAAACAAAAAGAATACATCCAGAGATTGCTTCAGTTTGGGCTTCACAATGATTTCGTGGATGAGCATGAAGCAGACTTCTACAGCACTTAGCATTGTCGGAGCAAAGTATATTGTAGCTAGTTTAGCGAGTTGTGAAGCAGTGTGGCTTCGGAAGTCACTTGCAAGACTATTTGATCATGTGCTCGAGCTTACCGTGATATATTGTGATAATCAAAGTTGTGTAAAGCTGACAGAGAATCCAATTTTCCATGACAGGTCGAAGCACATCAAGATCAAGTACCACTCCATTCATGATGTGGTGTAGAAGGGAGCAGTGAAGCTTCAATATGTTTCTATTAATGAGAAAAATTTTGATATTCTTACAAAGCCTCTGTCCAAAACAAATTTTGTATACTTCAGAAACAAGCTTGGACTTGTTGATAATGCCTCTCTCATTAAGAGGGAGTGTTGATGAGATAGCATCGTGGACTAACATTCTCCCTATGTCAAGTATATTGACCTGAATTAGGGAGAATGGTCCAGCAAAGGACTGACATTCTTCCATTGTCTAGTGTGTTGACCCGAATGAGGAAGACTGGTCATGGAGCATCAAGTTCGTTTAGCATCAGGCCTCTAATTACTCAGTGAGAGCGTGGCCTTTGGAGATTCACCATGTGTCAAAGATAGTGACCCAAATTATGGTGGACCAAGACTAGTCTGGATGCCATGTGTTACGTGCCAACCCAAATTATGGTGACTAGTTGATGCTAAATGATGTGCCATGTGTCTGAAGTATTGACCCGAATTATGGTGAGGAGACACGGTAGGTCTGAAGAACTGACCTGAATTATGGTGAAGATGTACCATTTGTCTAAAGTACCGACCCAAATTATGGTGAGAATATACCATAGGTCTGAGTTAGTGAGCCAAATGACGGTAAGTTGTTGATGTTGTTGACTTACCATGTGTCAAAGTTGTTTGACCCAATTATGGTAATTGTTTGATACTACTATTTACCACGTGTCACATTTGTTGACCTAATTATGGTAATGATGATTTGTTATAACCTTTTCTTAGAGAAATTTGCTCACAAAAGAACATTTGTCTAGTCATTATGAATACCTCCCTAGCTAAGAGGGAGTGTTGAATTTTGTGGCTTTGCATGCTCTTCAAAATTTATATTTTAGCCCTTGAAATGTATAATATAATTGTAAGACATGTTCTTCATGTCATTTTCATTGATTAGCCCTTGAAAGAATTATTATAAGACATGTACATCATGTCGCATTTAAAAGAGAAAATTTCAAAATTTGAACTTTGAATTTTCGGCTCCAACTAGTCAAGTCGGCCCTCCCTCCAGTCATGTCGGCCCCAGTGAAGAGACACACCCATTCGAACAGGCAGATCACTATATAAACAGCATTTGACCTGCTCCTCAAAGCACCATTTGACCACACACATGACAAGACAATTTTTGGGCATCAAAGCGAAGGAGACGAAGGAAAAAGAAGGACAAGGAGGAATTAATCTCTTGCATCTATCTATCTCTCTCTTACACTCGCACGTGTGAATTTATGGGTAGTTTCTAGGCAGCATATTCTAGGCAAGCCGAAATTTTGGATAGACCGAAATTCTGGGGAGGTCGAGCTTCTAGTCATGTTCTGGGAGGCTGAAATTTGACCTAGGTAGATCAAAGAGCGTCAAAGTTGAAAGGCATAAGTTTGACTTTACTTAACTAGACGGTTACTTGACCCGATTTTTGTTGAATTTCCACGATCTTGGGTCTAGGATAGAATCTTAGAATCTCTGACGCTACCAAACCAAGATCTCAACAAAGCTACTTTGCACAGTGGAACAATATAAAGCAATAAATCACACATGCACAAGTATAGACAACTTTTTACAAAATATTGTAAAAATATGTACAACAACTCAATCTTCGTTATATTACACCAACTGCATAATACAACAGTCTAGGGTTCCCATACAAGGGATAATGACGCTCAATTATCCACAAGTACAATAATACAAGATACACCGACAATCTCGATGCAGTCTCTATGTCGTATCTCGTCCTGTCAGCCATTCCTCCCAATCTGCTCTCTAGTTTCCCCTTAGTCCATCAAAAGAAAACACATAGAGTCTCCAGGAGGGTTGCCACCTATCACTATTGTAAGTCCCTTCTGCTACAATGAACACGGGTTGTTCCAATATGCTCTTCTAGGCTTGCCAATCCTTGAGCTCCAATCTGCCAAGCTAGTAGCTTCTTTCGTCCATCAAAGAGCTACACATTAGGCTCAATCCTTCACCCAAACTTCAACCTTTATGACTGCTTATCAAGGGCTACTTTGGGACACCAACACATTGCCCTCCAACAATCCAATGGCACCCAATCCGTTCACTGTAAGATTTGCTCCTAGTTGAGGTTTCCAACCACCCAAGTCAACCTCAACACATGGCTCCCACAGGCTACAACTAATTTGTCCACACATGGACCATCCAACTAGCAATCTAACTCAACACAAAAAACCATCCTTCACCTCTGCTCATGGGCTGATGTGTACTATTGAACGTCTGCAATACTGGTTAGGGCTACAACAAGTACTGATACAGCACTTTCCTCCACGTCCAAGCCTCTTCCTCTACTGCGGCTTCTCTTCAACTATCTCGGACCATTCTCTACTATAAATCTAGGCTACAAACAGCCCCCAACAAGCCTTCACACTTGCCAGAACAGGAGGTATGGGTCGACGGCTAGTTCTGCCCCACAGAACAGCCTTTTGACCCCCTGTTTAGGACACTTAAGGCCTGCAGCCTACCTGCAATCAACCTCCAGAAATGTGGCATGTTCACTGGAAGTAAAGCCCCCTTTGAGCACATGAAAAAAACATCATTACTCTGCCCAGGCCTGCAACTGCCTCTTAGCTTGAACTCAGACCTGTGGGAGAGAGTAAACCCATACAAACAAACACAACACTTGTCCTCAGAGATATTTTTTTATGAGAAGATGCTCATTTGGATGTGTAGAAATGAATCACTTCACCTCTTATTTATACCAAACAAGAGGGCTCAATGACTTTATGAAGAGACATGTCTTTTGGACCAAATTGACTCAAGCCTACATGACTTGACTGTCCAAAAATTCATTGTCAACTTCAAAAATTCATAACTCATCTTCTACAACTCGGATTTTAACGATTCTTGTTGCTTTGGATTCTCCTCGCCATCCTCCATGATCTCCATCCATCACATGTAGAAAGTGCTCCATGGTTTTGGCCCAAACATCGGTGGGTGAAAAACCCCAACCTTGGGTTCCAAGCTCACAAGTGACTCTTGTGGTGCTCCAACCTCCAAACCTTGAACCCTAGGGCTTGGAGTACCTCCCAAGCTACTCAAAAATCAACAGTTTGATCATAGCTTGTTGGTCAGTTTGACCTCATAGTTGACTAGTTGCATTAGATGTATCTCTTGTTGAAATAAAGAATTTCTCTAAGGAAAAGATTGTTGGGTTTTTCCCCCAAGTGGTTTTTCCCAGGATAAACCTTGTGTTCTCTTTGTGCATTGTGATCTCTACTATCCTTATGGTTTTATGGTGGAATTTCTAAAGTGTAGTTGCTTAATGAAAAACTGGAATTGGTAAAAGAAGATCTACATCAATTGAAGTAATTATTAGTATTTCAAAAATTTGTGCTTGTACCTATTGCACTTGAAAAATCTACATCTCCAGTCTTCAAGAAGCACTATATTTTATTATTTTATTTCCATTTTAAAAGATTCTTCTCTTTACTATATCAAAGTGACTATTAATATATTTTATTTAAGTCATTTTTCCTCTTATGGCATTTTCTTAAATTAAGCATTTTTCCCCTCTTTTATTTAATTAAGTGACTAATTAAAGTCACTTTTTATCTGGGAAAATAATTATCCTGCCTCCATGCTTTCTCTGACCACTGAAAGTCACTTTTCACCATCCCATCTTGTAGATCTCTTCATTCTGGTTCCAACGAGCTATTACACTAAGGTGCTTCTCCGATTAATCTGCTCCAAAACACCTTTAGCGTTTATAATTATAACAGACTTGATAATAACCTCGTTTTAAGAATGCAACAGAACCATTACCGCTCAAACTAGCAAGGTTCCTAGGAGGGGATCCCATATAGCAACTACTAGGTCAAGGGGCAACACTGGAGCGATATCCCATTGTCACCTCAGCGAAGGCTCCATGCTCTTTACAGACTTTCACCGATGAGTGGAAACCCAATATAGGGGGAATCACTAGATGAGTGGAACAATAATAGAATAAGGAGTGATTCCCAAAGCCTATTCTCAAGAGAGGCTCAGAAAAATGGCTTATTTGCTTAAGAATCAAGGTAATAGGCTCTCTAAGAAGGGTTATGGGGATTCTTGAGCTTAGGTTTAAGGGATATACTTCAACAAGACAATCCCTAAACTCAAGGATCCCAATGAAGAAATGGCTTCTAAGTAATCCTTCTGAAATTTGAGTTGTAGATTTGCGAGACCACAGAGAAGCCAAGTGGACCCAATCTAGGTCAAGGGTGTGGAGTTGATCACTCAAATAGGGGCTTGACCTAATTGGGGAGGAGAATAGGATCAAAGGGCTAATTTTGTTTTTAGGTTTGATTGCAATGACCCAAATGTGGACACTAACCCAAGTCAACCTAGGATAAGAATTGATCTTGCAGCTAGGGCTTGCTATATCTTGGGATTCCACCGTCTGATTTTCTTCAAACTTGGAGGACCTCTAGAGCAAACCTTGGCGCAGTAGTGGACCAAGAATCATAATGTTTGGATGACTAGAAAATAATTTGGTTGATGCCCTACATGACATATTATGGCTAGGCCTAGAAAGAGGAGGAAGGCGAGAAAAATAATCTTTAAAAGTGACCACTAGTGGTTGGCCCAATGCCTTGCCTTTAGGAGAGATGGAGTCAACGTGAAATTATGATTTGGAGAGACTATACCTAATCAAGGAGACCTCTAGACAACTTTGCATGGCAATCAAGGCATGAGAGCAGTTGCCAAACGTTTTACACTACGATGCACAAGAAATGATGACTTGTCAAGGTAGATTCAACAAAATTTAACCTCTGGGAACATTCATTTGTTATACATGACACATGTTATATATGTAGCACTATAATAGATAAAAAAAATCCACAATTTCGCATAAATTAGAGGTAATTTCAGACCTCAATAGCAAAAATCCCAGCAACATTCATGTGACAAGATAAAAGTAAAGAATAGACATGAAAAGAGCACTTACATGTACAACAAGTATATCCAATCATCAAATCAAGAAAATTTTGAAGCTCGAAGATCAAGAGAATAGTATCCAACCATCAAAATTCATCCACACAACCAAACTCATCCTCCAAAAGGGAATGTGAAATTCTCACAAGAGCTACTAAACCAAAACAATTGATGATGAGAGAAATGAATCACCTCTCATCTATTTATATCATCTCTAAAGAGTTTGATTTGCCTAATTAGGCCTAATCAAGCCCCAAATAATAAAATAATGTGCAATAACAACATCCCTTGGTGACAAGCCCACCAAGATAGCTCAATAACATAAGAATAAGTCATTGGGCCATTGAGAAGGCTTGATGAAGTCCAAGGTGTGCCACGGTGAAAGAATGGACTCCAAATATAGTGGACAAGGGGTTGGCTTCTTGACATCCAAACAAGTCATATGTGGTGCCCCTAATGTGTGTAGGGGGCAATATGACACCCACATGGGTCTCCAAGTGGATCGATAGTCCCTGTAAACCATCTCTAAGGGCTAGGATGATGACATAAGCCCTTCCTTTGTATCCTGCAGTGAGACACATCCTCATCTCGACCCTAGAAGATCTTCCAAGTGTATGGTGCAAGTGTGGAGTCGGCTGGGCATGGTGAACTAGGTGCATCATCCTCGTCCAAAAAGATGGAACACGAACAATCACTAAATGGTGTTGGGGATCCATGAAGTACTCTCCACTATGGTGGAGGCCCATGGCTCTCAATGCTTAACATACAAGAGCCCATGTGGCCATCTTGAGGGCTTGGACCCCGTATAGGGAGACCAATCCCCAATTGCAGACCCACCTATAATCTTGCATAAGATCCAATGTGTCCCCTTGCACTCCAATACAACAAATCAATAGAATAGTCAAGTAAAAAAGCTTACAAATCATGGAATCAATGGGGCACTTCATGGTGGCATGCCCTTCCATGGTGGGCTTTAGCATGTAAAAGTATCTCCAAGCTCAATAAGGAGGTTAACCAAGGACCCTATTAGGTGATTTTAGCCTTTAAAGGGGGTTACATGTCCATGGTACATCCATCAAGTGGTAGCTGGCAAGTAATATAGTGATGGAACAGAGTAGGGATCAAGGGAAGGCTCCAAGCCACATGTCAGGGTACATGGGTAGTTGTGATGAGGGAAGCCCACACCTAGGTATATGAGTATAGGAGGGACTAAATCATGGTACATGAGTTACCCCGGCCTTTGTTTTTCCACCCTTCTTCATATGCTTTTTGCCTTTGGTTGATTTCTCTTTATAACTACTCGGGGCTCCAAGGGATGGGAGCATGAAGTGTAGGATATAGCAGTAGATGCCCCCTTTGAGGTGGGGTAGTTCATTTCCCATCAAGGGTTGGGACTATCATGGGTTCCTTAATGTGAAGGGGACTCATCTAGGGCCCATAGGAACTAAGGTGATGGCCATAAATAAGGGGTAGAGTTCATGTTTGGCTTTTGCCGATGTGCCATATTTGTATGTCCTAGCCACCTTTTGCATTTGTGGTACATTTCCTGTTGAGAGTGGCCAAATTATGCTTTTCTTTTCTTTTTAGCTGCATCAACCTTCAGGGCATCGTTCTAGGCCCAACCCAAGGTGTGGACAAGGGGAGGGGGAGGCTAACCCTATGTGGGCCCAACGGACACATGTGGACCTGGATGGGATTAAAATGAGTGGAAGGGAGTGATGTATATGTGTCGGGAAGCAGGACAACACAACCAAAATCGAGATTTCCCATGTAGTGCCAACCCTAAAGCTAATGGCCAATAAAGGAGATCACACAAGACTAGGATGCAGGGCTAACCACCGAATTAGGCATAGGAGACAAGAGCACAAACCTAGCCCACTCTTTCCGCCGAAACCCCCTACCAATCCATGCCCAAAAGTGTCCATGATAAGTAAGGAAAATTACTCAACTATACCAATGAAAAGCCATACATTCGGGATCAGGAGGCCCACCTTCAAGCATACAATCATAACAAATGGGCGAGGAGCCACATGGTTGGCTCAAGTGGCAGAGATAATGGCACGTCGAGCTATCTGGGGGCTGCAAGGGATTGTTGGCTGTCGGCTGAGGACCATCTAGGAGAAAAAATTTCTCGTATGCATATTACCCCCAAGTAGTGGGTAACAAGAACCAAGAACGAACTGTGCAAAATTGTCTCTGATGATGATATATAATAAGCAGCGTAATATCTCGAATACAAATTTAGCAAAATATTTCTTCAGAAAAATATAAATTTGCTCCAAAAATTTACATCGTCAAATTAGCAAATAAGTTACGCAAACTGAACCATAAAATTAACGGCAGAAACTGGAAAATATAATCTGCTATGGAAGAATAAACAAGACAAATATCTGGAGAATCTCATCCTTTTTTATTTAATATGTTGGTACAAGAAACAGAAATATGGTTGAGGTGAAGACCCCAAAAGATATACAACAACGCCACATCGGCCACTATAACAATTCATCTGATGAATGCACTTATAAATTTTGGATGAATTCACCAAGGGGAGAGATGGGTTCTCGCCCACCCTCTCTAAATCACCCGAGGGTTTCTGTCTTGGGGCTACAAAGCATAGAACTAGGCTCTCCAAACCACCCCAAAGACAAATGCTCCAATCCAAGATGTCCCAAATGATCTCCTCCTCCTGCTTTTAAAGGCCCGATAGATAGATCGTCAATCTTCTAGAAGTATTTTATTTTATTATTTTATTATTATTCTATAAACTCCCCCTTGAGTTTATCTTAAGTGACTTTTTAATTTATTTAAGTCACTTTTGGCATTTTCCGCTTAATTAATCTTTTCCCTCTTTAATTAAGTGACTAAATAAAGTCACTTTTAATCTGGTAAAATGGTTAATCACCCATCATGTTTTCTCTGACTAATGGAAGTCACTTCTTAGCATCTCATCCTGTAGATATTATTGTTCCAATTCCAACAAGTTATTACACTAAGGTATTACACCAAATATTCTTCCTGGAATGCCACCTTAACTTAATTAAGTTAAGCTCAATAATAACCCTATTTTACGGGAATTATCAAAAAGCAACAGAACCAAAAACAAGGTGTGCGAAACTGCTCCTAATGATTAAAATGCCAAGTGATTGTCGTCGGGTCCCATAAAAATCCCTCCAAACCCCTTTGGGACCCTTGATGATGTAATCATGCTCCTATGGCCTGGCCATCACATACCCAGGAAATCCATCCTGGCTGTACTATAGAGGAAACTGAAAATGGAGACATTACAAGTCCTCTCGCCCTAAGATTGCTTGCCCTCAAGCAATCCATATGTATCCACCGCAGAGGCATCCGCACACTGATACCAAGATCTCATACAAACCATTGTGTCACATGCATTCGTGTCATCCAATCATGCATGGATCCCTTAATACCTAGATCACAAACAAATCTCTGACTCACCCTACTACCAATAGATCCACCTGGATCCCAATGCCACCATGGCCAATCATCTTTGCCCATACCCCAATGACTCTATCTTTGCTCTCTCTCTGGCTAAAGATGTTACTCTATCAATTGAATACCAACACATCACTTATCTCCAACCCAACCCTTGGCATAGGCCAAGGTCAACCCCACTATGTTGATGGTGGGCTAGTGCAACTAGAATGTTGATGAAATATCAGCCTTCATCCCAATTCCTACTAAAGCATGTAATATTCCTCATGTCTAAGGGCCCCTGTTGTACTATGCCCCTAACTAAGAATATCACCCCGTCAATAGGAAACCAACTCATGATCTCTCGCCCATCCATCCTATGGGAAGGATCGGTTGCATGGTCACTTGTATATGGAACAAGTCCACTATGTCAACTTATGCAGCTTTGCCTGGTCAATCAACAAGACCCATCTAGAAAATCATGCCTCTCTCTCTATGATGGACAAAAGTGAGCAAACAATGTTGCAAGGCTTGTCTATGTACTCCTGGAGAGGGTTGTTGCCTAAAAGTACTGCAGCTCTACCAGTTGCCTATGTATCTGTCATCTCCTCATCAATGACTGGTCCAAAAGATGGTTGCTCATCCTCCTCCATCATGTGCTCAACATGAGCCTCCAACTAGTTCTCCAAAAATGGCTCATCATGCACATTCTGCATATCATCCTCCTCAACTGACTCATGCTCCTCTATGTGTTATCCATGTTGAATCATCGGTCGCTCATCTCACAAGTCTACTCCCCCTGTCTTCTTCCCTCATAGGGACAATCTGCTGCTCATCATGCTCCTCCATCACACATGGATGCATATCTAGATTGTTGCAAACAACTTTAATTGACTACTCCTGCTCCTCGGAGGTATCCTCATAATTTTGAACCCACTCCCCCCGGTTGAATCCACTCTCGGAGCGCTCGCGAGCGACCACGGGAGCGCGCTCCCTAAAAAAAAATTGCTCCCTGCCTATTAAGGAGCTATTGAAGATTGCAAAAAAAAAAAAAAAAAAATTGAGTGGCGCAGCCTAATGTTCAAGCCTATGGCCCTAGTGTTAATATGTAGTTCATGGTAATGTTAAATTCTTAAAGTAAAAGGATGAAAATGAAAGATAAGGAGAATGTCCTTTATCTTTCATTCTCATCCTTTTACTTAAATTTTTACATTGCCATGAAATGACTCTAGATGTTTGAGAGTGGTTTCGACCTCATTGGATTTCATATGGAGAAAGTAGAATTTTGGATCTCACTCAAAATCCAGCAGACTTATCATTTTTTCAGGATTTGAGGATTCTGGGGGATTGCAATGTTTCCATTGGATTTTTTCATGTACTAAGGTATGGAACTTGTATTTAAGCAAGAGCACCAAGCCCTCTTTGCGGGGGAGACACCCAATAATCAAGAGTACCTAGGGTACTAGGGTATGGACTTGTATTTAATCAAGAGCACCAAGTTCGTTCAACTATGTAGGAGGAGACTTGCAATAAATCACAAGAAAAGAAATTAGAAATTTCTCATGGCAAGAGGGTCAAGCAGTAGATAATAGATTTACTTGTCTTTTCTAGTTTCCAGTACTTTTTATAGCTATTGACTCTTTCATATTTATTATGGTAGTTTTTGTAAACAATATATGGCAATTTAAGTTTGAAGTTTGAAGTTGGCATCTATAACTCATTGGTAATGAATTATGAATATGATGCTTCGTGAAAGTTGAAAGTTGAAACATTTCATTTCATGTTAGATATTCTTCATTATCATTTAGTTACTTGGTAATGGTAATGGTTACAAGTACAAGTTACAACTTCAGTGATCACTGGTCAATGATGATAAATGTTATATATTGAATTTTGAAAGCTTGAAATTTTAAGATTGATGAATCATGAGAATCGATACGTTGTATGTTACTAACTTGTCGACGTGGTTGATGAAGATTATAACTTCTAGATGATTGATGTTATATGGTTCAGTCCATGTTTTTATGTGTTTTATATCTAATTCATCATTCTACATGCTTTTGTTGACATATATGCATCAAAATATATAAAAATTCGCTACCGAACCGGGAGCTTTTGAAAATGTCGTTCCCTGCTCCCGCTTTCGCTTCCCACTCCCCACTTTCGCTCCCGTTCCCAAATAACCTTGTTCTGGAGAGTCGGGTTCAATCCCTTCAATGAATCAATGCTCCCTCTATGTGATCCACTTAAGCCAGATAGATCTGAAAGACAAGGGAAATTTGGCCTTTGTTATAGGATTTAATTCGGCCCCTATTTTCCAATGGCACTCCTGCCAGATAGATCAGAAAGACAAGGGAAATCCGGCCTCTACTACAAGATTTAATTTGGCCCCTATTTTCCAAGGAATTCAGCCCACAAAGTATGGGCTTGACTTCTTTAGGTAATTTTTTTGTAACAAAGGAATAAATATGGTCGCGATATTCAAGCAACCTGTAATGTTCCTTTTTCAGGAAATTCTGCTCCATCGTGAATATCTTAAGATATTCCATTTTTCCTTCTTCAGTGAGACACTGCAAGTCCATTTCAGAGATTGACTGTTGGGGCATTTACAGGATATGTCTCCTTCAAAGAAGGGAGAGATCCTGAGGCTAGCTGGCCCTTCACAGACTCTGCCGATGGATATGCAATATTCCACCTCGGGAATTTCTGCCACAGGGTCCTTGAGGATGCTATATAAGAAAGCTATTGCATAAATAAGGCAAACCAGCGCTGGGATGCCCTAGAACAACTCTAATACAACTCCCCTATAGAAAATGAGCTCAAAGAAATAACTCTAGATGGGTTATTCAGATCTCCCCAATCTAGGTGTCTAAAACAATGCTCAATGAGAGAGCTTACAGCAACACAAGAACATGAACACTGAACTCTGCAAATCTAAACATACCATAAGAGGGAAATGTATGCAGCCATCATTATATGATTATATCAGCAGAAATATACAAGAAATAGTTGAGGGACAAGCCACTCAAACTTTAAGAGCAAACCTCCAATGAAATAGTAATGAAATACATGAGTAGCTGCAACTCCACAAAATGTCGGAGTAGCTGCAATTGCGTTGTGTACATGAAGGCATAATGTTGCTGAATGTGAATAAAATACATATATGGCTGAAGGAATACAAGAAATAGCCCAATAACAGAGAAATGGGTTGAAATACATGATTTCTAGCCAATCTAGGAAGATTGCTAGAAACGCCGAAGTAACCACAAAATGTAACAACTGGGTTGTCACTGCAACTGAACCAAAATGAGAATGAGGTTGTGGCTAATTTGAAATCTAATTGCCTCCTCTAATAATGTCTCTAATACAAAGTGTTGATCACTTTGTCTCAGAAACATCCTCCTCTGAAGCTCCAGAAACCCCTCTCTCACTGCCTCCTCTAGAATAACGCAGTTTCCTCCATGGACTGCGCAGTGGGAGATGATGGAAGTGTGGCCTCATGCCACTGATCTGAAATACAGCGCGGGAATCCTCCTTGCAGCTCCTCCAATGAATAGAACATTCCTCCACTGAAGAAAACTAGACAAGAGAGACTCCATGAGTTCCTCTCTAGCTGCACCCAGCTACACAACGTCCTCTCTACTGCAGAAATAACGCTGTAGAAGATGAATGAAGCTGTGGCCAATGCCGGATTGAGGAAATGTAACTCAATCCTCATCCTTCCTTGAGGAAGAGGTAGGGATTCCCGACCGGGAACACCCTAGTGCCCGAGGGCACCATCACCCTACTAAACAGCCCGGGGATGCAAGCTTTGCAGACCCAAGTCTGAAACTCTAAAACATAAAATAATGAAAATGGGCTGCCATCTTCTCCATATAAAGAAAGGAACCTCTTCTCCACCATGGTCCCACCAATTAGGGTTTCCACCCTCACAAGAGTGTCTTCCCTCCAAAACTGCGCAGCTTCTCTAGGAAGCCTCTCCTCCTTGGGCAGCGTTGTTAACTTTAGTCAAAGATGACTAATCCAAGTGAGTCGGGTTCCATTCACACCTTTAAGTGTTTATTTCAGCTGCTTATTTGTCCTCCTTTCACACAAGGAGTGTTATTTCTTCATCTAAAAGGGGCTAAGGTGTCTCCTTGCCCATTTTATTAAACAAAAATAAAATGTGCAACTATAATGTTCCATTTTAGCTTGAGGCTAAAAATTGGGAACATTACAGTCCTCCCCTCCCACATGTTGCTTGCCCTCAAGCAACTGCATAGAGAGAACAAAATCGTCTCCCCCCTTCTTCTTGTGGCCTCCTCATCAGTGGTCCCACCACTACTGAAATATGCTGCAATGAATCTGTCCTCCAATGCTTTCTCCCAAGTATGAAAGCTGATAACAATGCTCCTCATGGAAAGATAGGTGGTGTAGTGGAATCCTTCCTGCTGTGGTAAGGCCTCCTTAAGGTAGGAGTGATGATATGCATGGGAAAATTCTGCTTCCAATGATGATCCTCTCATCCATGCAATCATCCAAATGAAAATCTCACCCCTGATTTCTACAATGAGTTGGGGCTGAATGGAGAGTTGTTTTGGTTTCCCATGATGGCCCTCTCTCCATATGCTGCTCATATGGGGCTGCCTTTGTCTTTGGGCTGGAAAAGTATGGCCTCCAAGAATGGCCCAAGCTACCCCATCAAAGAAATCAGCCATGAAATGCCTCCTCAAATTCTCCAAGTGGTTTCTCCCACAAGAAGAGACAAGTAGTATTGTGGCAATCATGGTCTGCCCATCGTATCTCCTGCAAGATAAAACATATACAATGGGGAGAATCATGCTCCCAATGGGTTGTCATTCAATAATCTCCAAATAATGCTCCTCATGAGTGTACAAACATCTAAAATGGAAGGAGCAATATTCAATAGAAGCAAGTTGTCATAGGACAACCGGAGAGTGATTCATAGTTCCACTCATGGAACCTGCACAGTGCCTCCTTGGCCTGCCTCAAAACCAAAGTAACAAGTGCTGAACTAGCCACTTGTTTGTTGCCACAACATCTCCTCATAAGATGAAAAACATGAAAATACCATTTGGTGCCAATGGTGCACACCAAGAGAATGTGGCTTCCCCCACAAACCATCATAAGAATAGCCAAAATCAAGGCTACAAGTAGCTACAAGTACACCCTCATGAAAAATGCAAGAAGGAACAAGCCTCCTTGATACATCATGCTCCTCAATCAATGAAAAGAAGTACAATACAAAATATGAAATTATACCTCCTCCATCATGCACTAGAGCTCTTGAGCTGAAATGGATCACTAAATGCTCTCCCTCTCCTCCAATGAGTAAGGGAATGGTTGTGCCAACCTCACCAAAAACAATCGATCTCTGCATCTATCCATATGCTGATGTAGATCATGCTGAATACCCTCCAAAGTGAACTCCTCTAGCAAAGCAAAATATGCATCCAAATGCACAGCTAGAAGTCCTCATGCGCTGCATGCAATAGTTTCTCCCTGAGACTAGAAATCATAGTCAAGAAGAGTCTGCCATGATGATAGATGATCATACCATCCATTGAGTATCTGTCATCTCCATCAAGGCCATCCAAGAATCATGCATGCACCAAGATCCTGGGACCACTCGACCAAAAGCTGAGTCCTCCAACATGGATCAATCCTCCACATAGACAGCGTTGGTATTCTACAATATGGTGCTCCATCACGCTGTTGCCTGCTACCTTGACATCCCCTCATGCCAAAGTCATCCTCCAAGTTGCTGCCATGCCATCATGCAGCTACTCATGCTCAAATAGAAATAAGGACCTCTGAAAATGAGCCTCCCATGAGAGACTATCACCTCCAAAGAATCTCCCGATCCTGGGCAATGTAAGCATGAGTGGCCTCCATATACTCCAAAGCATGAAACAGTCCTTCCCCAAAGGAAGTAACCTCTCTCTCACCAAATCCATGGAGCAGCCATCCTGCATCATGAAGATGCTATCCTCCATCCATACAGCAACTCTATCTGCGCAGTGAAACTGATGAGAATGGGTGGTACTGAAAATGAGAGACTGTATCCCTCCTCCATGAGCTTGTCCCCAAACTCCCTGCGCTGTAATGGACTCCTCAAGTGTCTCCACCCCTCCGGAATCCAAGAGTGGTGAACCTCAAAGCATGATGCCTGTCATCATCTCTAGATCATGTGGCCTCCCAAGTGGAAACCTCCAAAAAGTGAGACATCAAGATAAGAAGTGGATTGTGTATATGAGAGGAATGGAAAGTCCCTCTCTCTCTACTGCGCAGTGCAGTCCTTCTCCCATGTAAAGAGAACCTCTGAAATAGATAAGGGTGAATGCTCATCATCTCTTCATGTTGATCCTTCTGTTCTTCTTCTTCTGATGATGATGATGCAGCACTGTAGATTCTTCTATGCACCTCCTCTCTACCAACATGTGAGTGTGTCTCCCCCTCAATGAAAGGCCTTGGCCTTCCTTAGAGAGAAATATCTCCACACCCTCACAAATGGAAGAGTGCCCTTCATACAATGGGGGTCTTGCCTCTTAGCAAGTCATTCTCCTGATTTCTCCCCCTCTAGAAAGATGGAATGATCTTTGTTTCATGGTCCCCCTCCATGCATGAAAAGTGTTTGAAGTTTTGTCACACCATGTTTCACATTGGTTTTCATCAATTCCCTTTGCAAAACTCTTTGTGACTGCAACATATGATCTCTCATTTGCATGAGAACATGAAATAGAACTCTGAAATCAATCATCATGAATCATACCTTTGAGTTGCAGCGCTGCTCCTCCAAAGGCCTCAATTATTTTCCTCCACCCTTCTTGCAGTAGCTATGGGCAATGTACTGTGCTGTAGATCTGCATGTGTGGCTGAATGCTCACACCCTTCATGAAAATAGCTAGGGCTTGCTCCATCCACAAACCCCTTCCAAAAAATTCCTCTAAACTTTCCCTTTCATCAGATCTTCAATGGTGTTCCCAATGGTCTGGAAAAGAAGAAGGGAAACCTCCTCTTCCTTCATTCCTTTTCCTTGTTTCCTCTGTCAATCTCCTCTCCTTGGAGAGAAGCTCCTCTTGCTGATGGCAATAGATCTTGGGCACAAGCTTAACCAAGATCATGCTCTGATACCACTGCAATGTTCCATTTTCAGGAAATTCTACTCCATCGAGAATATCTTAAGATATTCCATTTTTCCTTCTTCAATGAGACACTGCAAGTCCATTTCAGAGATTGACTGTTGGGGCATTTACAGGATATGTCTCCTTCAAAGAAGGGAGAGATCCTAATGCTAGTTGGCCCTTCACAGACTCTGCCAATGGATATGCAATATTCCACCTTGGGAATTTCTGCCATAGGGTCCTTGAGGACGCTGTATAAGGAAGCTGTTGCATAAATAAGGCAAACCAGCACTGGGATGCCCTAGAACAACTCTAATACAACTCCCCTATAGAAAATGAGCTCAAAGAAATAACTCTAGATGGGTTATTCAGATCTCCCCAATCTAGGTGTCTAAACAATGCTCAATGAGACAGCTTACAGCAACACAAGAACATGAACACTGAACTCTGCAAATCTAAACATACCATAAGAGGGAAATGTATGCAGCCATCATTATATGATTATATCAGCAAAAATATACAAGAAATAGTTGAGGGACAAGCCACTCAAACTTTAAGAGCATACCTCCAATGAAATAGTAATGAAATACATGAGTAGCTGCAACTCCACAAAATGTTGGAGTAGTTGCAACTGCGTTGTGTACATGAAGCCATAATGCTGCTGAATGTGAATAAAATACATATATGGCTGAAGGAATACAAGAAATAGCCCAATAACAGAGAAATGGGCTGAAATACATGATTTCTAGCCAATCTAGGAAGATTGCTAGAAATGCCGGAGTAACCACAAAATGTGACAACTGGGTTGTCACTGCAACTGAACCAAAATGAGAAAGAGGCTGTGGCTAATCTGAAATTTGATTTCCCTCCTCTAATAATGTCTCTAATACAAAGTGTTGATCACTTTGTCTCAGAAACATCCTCCTCTGAAGTTCCAGAAACCCCTCTCTCACCACCTCCTCTAGAATAACGCAGTTTCCTCCATGGACTGTGCAGTGGGAGATGATGGAAGTGTGGCCTCATGCCACTGATCTGAAATACAGCCCAGGAATCCTCCTTGCAGCTCCTCCAATGAATAGAACACTCCTCCACTGAAGAAAACTAGACAAGAGAGACTCCATGAGTTCCTCTCTAGCTACACCCAGCTACACAACATCCTCTCTACTGCAGAAATAATGTTGTAGAAGATGAATGAAGTTGTGGCCAATGCCGGATTGAAGAAATGTAACTCAATCCTCATCCTTCCTTGAGGAAGAGGTAGGGATTCCCGACCGGGAACACCCTAGTGCCCGAGGGCACCATCACCCTACTAAACAGCCCGGGGATGCAAGCTTTGCAGACCCAAGTCTGAAACTCTAAAACAGAACATAATGAAAATGGGCTGCCATCTCCTCCATATAAAGAAAGGAACCTCTTCTCCACCATGGTCCCACCAATTAGGGTTTCCACCCTCACAAGAGTGTCTTCCCTCCAAAACTGCGCAGCTTCTCTAGGAAGCCTGTCCTCCTTGGGAAACACTGTTAACTTTAGTCAAAGATGACTAATCCAAGTGAGCTGGGTTCCATTCACACCTTTAGGTGTTTATTTCAGCTGCTTATTTGTCCTCCTTTCACACAAGGAGTGTTATTTCTTCATCTAAAAGGGGCTAAGGTGTCTCCTTGCCCATTTTATTAAACAAAAATAAAATGTGCAACTATAATGTTCCATTTTAGCTTGAGGCTAAAAATTGGGAACATTACACAACCAAACTCAGACTGGTATAATGTAGCTTTCTATGGGGAACAAGCTCGATCCTTCTAGCCATGAAAATGCAACCCTTGTCCACCAAAAATTTGAATGATCTTGCGCTTTAAATTAGGCTTATGGCCTGTGCAAGGAATTGATGGATCTGGGCACTTGATTTCCTAACCTCGAAGCTCCAAGTCGGCTACCAATAAATTGGATCATTGCTTCAGGTGAATAATGACCTCAATCTGCAAGAGAGAAAGGCTCTCAACTTCAAATGAGCCTTGCACATAAATTCCCACTTGAATGAATAATTGGGCCCAATTAATAATTTGGCGAAATAATATTTGACCCTTTTGTAAAAATGATTTTAACTCTCGACCCTTTTACTCGATCGACTTGCTACAGCGACTCGACCTCAACTTGCCTTGGCAATAGAATAATACAACCTCTAAAAGAAAAAGTATTAGTCTCCAACAATAGCTCGTACCCCCTGCAATAAGTCATACCTCATCCCTCTTTATGTGGGTGGGGAGATTACAAGGCAAGGCACAACAACTGGAATTATCGCAGAACGGAATGGACGTGTTGAGAGGAAGGAGGGAGACCTACGAAAGCGTAAACTTTGTTCCTTGGGTAAGGCAGGGTGGGAAAGCCACTTAGGAAGGTAGCAGAGTTCTTAAAAAATAGCTAGTTGATTAAGGCCAAATTAGAATTATCGACCCCAATTGATTACTTTATGAGATGGAATAGAAACTATATTAGGTATTCTCTAATGTATTAACTCGACATCAAGCTGAATCTATATGTATGAACCTAGTAGCTTTGTACCTGGTAATTGACATTGCATGAGCATGGCATTGTAGTAGATGGTAAATAATCCTTAAATAACCTAGCATGCTAGAGAATTCCCCTTACTAACCTCGCATTATCCCCAAGCAAGCATCTTATTAGATCAAATTCTAAAACGATTTTCCGATAGCAGTCATGGAGGGTGCGCAAGCAGGCTCTCAATCTAAGGAGAGGTGTGCAAGAAGGCTCTGAATCTAAGGAGAGGTGCGCAAGCAGGCTCGACTAGAGGGAGAGGGAAATAGCTCCGAAATTGATTTATCCTAAAGTTTCGAAGCTATTTAAGTGCCGTGAGGCCTAAAGACCATAAGGGAGAGGAGGTAATTTGCTCCATTAATCGTTGAACATATACTGGCTCCCGTTCCAAAGGTTTGTTCTCTTAAGAAACCCTTGCTCCAATACCTACAATAAACTCTGGAAAAATTTACAATAATAAGCCAATTAGTGTGGCTATAGAGAACCACCGAAATTGTCAAGACTCTAGCTAGGGTGATTATGGAGGATCACCGAATACTAGTTTCTCTTAAACCCTCGATCTTTCTCAAAATTGATCTGCAGTAAACCCTCAAGCTGGCAAGATGCACGACCTTGATACCACTGTAATATCCTAAATACAAATTTAGCAGAATATTGCTTCAAAAAAATATAAATTTGCTCCAAAAATTTACATCATCAATTTAAAAAAATAATTTACACATATTGAACCATAAAATTAAAGGCAACAACTAGAAAATATAATCTACTACGGAAGAATAAACAAGGCAAATATGTAGAGAATCACAGCCTTATTTAATTTAATATGTTGGTACAAGAAACAGGAGTATGGCTGAGGTAAAGGCCCCAAAAGATCTACGACAATGTCGCATCAACCACTATAACAACTGATCTGATGAATGCACCTGTGAATTCTAAATGAATTCACAAAGGGGAGAGATGGATTCTTGCCCACTCTCTCTAACTCACCTGAGGGTTTCCATCCTGGGGCTACAAAGCAGAGAAATAGGTTCTCCAAACCACACCAAAGACAAATGCTCCAATTCAAGATGTCCAAAATGATCTCCTCCTCCTTTTAAAGGCTCGATAAATAGATCTACAATCCTCTAGAAGTATTTTATTTTATCATTTTATTATTATTCTAGAAGCTCCCCCTTGACTTCATATTAAGTGACTTTTTAATTTATTTAAGTCACTTTGGCCCTTTCCCCTTAATTAATCATTTCTCTTTTTAATTAAGTGACTAATTAAAGTCACTTTTAATCTGGAAAAATGGTAAATCACCCATCATATTTTCTCTAGCCATTGGAAGTCACTTCTCAGAATCTCATCCTGTAGATCTTCTCGTTCCGGTTCCAAAGAGCTATAACACTAAGATGTTCCGTCAAATATTCCTCCCAGAATGCCACCTTAAGCGCAATTAATTAAGTTATGCTCAATAATAACCCTGTTTTATTGGAATTATCAAAAATCAATGGAACCAAAAACAATTTGTGTGAAACTGCTCATGATGATTAATATGCCAATCGATTATCGTCGGATCCCATAAAACTCCCTCAAAAGCCCTTCGGGATCCATCATGATGTAATCTTGCTCTTGTGGCTTGCCCATCACATACCCTGGAAATCCATCCTGACTGTACTATAGAGGAAACTGAAAATTGGGACATGATAAACGAACTCCATTGGACCCCACAAAACTCCCCCAAAACCCTTCATGCCCATTAATGTTGCGATCCCACTCTTGTGACCTAATTATCATACATCCTGGAAATCCATCCTAATTGCATCGTAAGGGAAACTAAAAATGGGGACATTACAGTAGGACACAAGATGACCTTCCACAAAGCTATGTTGTGATGCACCTTTTAATAATTATATTAATATCCTAAGTACTATAGTTTAGGTATATATACTATGAATTATGTTTATTTTTATAAAGATAGCACTGGACTCCATGTCCCAAGAATGGACGTCCTAATTCAACATTTTTAGTTAGCTAATAACCAACATTAAGATTCAAGAAAGAAATTCCTTGAACATGATACCATTCACAAAGTTCAATGATTACCAAGCATACTATTTAACATATAAACATTATCTTGTCTAGAAGGAATTAATTCCATTGATAATTATTGTGTAGTATTGGCACACATTACACATCAAGAGAACCTGATCTGAAAGGGCAAGCAGAAATCTTATGCTTCAGGTGGCGTTTTTAAAATCTTAGAGTTGAACTACATACCCTCAAAGATTTGTTCACTTCAAGTCCTTTTGCAAAAGCAGACGCTCCAAGAGCACCACCATAATTCCCACTATAATCAATGAAAAAACAATAAAAAGAGGTAAAATGTCAACCTCAGATCACTTGATAATTGGAGCCCAGAAAAGTATAATCTGCATTTTGGTCAATGCATAACCATCATATAAGAATGACCAAATCTGTTGGACTACAACTGATAAATTCAGTGAAAGAACTACTGCGATGGAGGAACTTTGCACAGGATGCTTTTACTTACTTCAGATGTATGGCTCGAATTGTCTTATTTTCAATCAAAGCTTCAGCCAGAGCCGAAAATCCCTTTTATCATTTCCAAGCAATTTTCATTTAAACGATCTGGACATTTTATATAATTGAGAAGGCAACAATCATTCACATCATCGCTACAGCATTGTAAATGTAAATTGGAAAAGGGAAGGATATAGTACAGAATAATCAATCATGTTGTTGTTGAGCTCTATTACTGATAAGCAGCTATTCTTTTTCAGCATTTCTGCAAGAGCCTTAGCACCCTGCACAATATTTAAACATTATGACTAGCCAGTATCTTCCAGTCGGTACATGCAGAACAAAATTATGTCAAAACATTTGCAAAATATGGAAAAATTAAGGATCAAAGCATTATATTGATTTATAATGAAAACAAAATGAAATAACATGACATTACTGTCCTATGACTTTCCTCCTCCAAGGCAATTACTTTGCAACAATCAAGGATACCTCATCTCCAATATTAGCACTGTTTAGCTGAAGCTTCAGGAGACCTCGGTTCTTCTCTAGCATAACTGAAATACCCTACGACAAAAAAAAAACAGACCTTATGATATAATAGTTAATGCTATCAGAAGCAGAAATCCATTGTGTCATGTTTGTTTATATATGTAAATGAATCTCTTTGACCAAAATTCTCTTTTTCAATAACAGGAACAATCAATATCAAGAAGCAAAACCGATATTCAATATAACATAGATTGAATGCAAGGAAGAAGAACATACTATCATAGATTGATTCCTTGACAGATACAAGCATCGCTATACATGTATTATGAACCAAAACTACATTTATGTGCTGGGTCGGGATTCAGTAACGAGGGTAGAATTAGGTTATCAGAAGCATACCTTGCTTATACTCAGTTAAATCTGGATAGTGGCACAGCACAAAAAAGTTGTCATATTTCAGGTTTTGGGGATTTTTTTCAAGTTAATCAGCACATTAAATTTTAAAATTGATTTTACAATTTTTTGGTATGCAAGAATTCGAAAGAAATGAGCCTACAGATTATTTTGTGACATTTTAATAGTTATAACATGTATTGGTTTTGCATCTCCATACTCACCTCCTCCAATGATCCCTGTAACTATTTCTAGCTGGTCAACCTCCTGCCAATATTGTGTGGGACCTGTTGACCACACTTTGTCAACAATCCAAGAAGCAAGGTACAAAACAGTGGATCAAAAATTTTTCAAATCAATGTTATCATTCATCTTCCAGTTGTATCATTATAAACCCAAGTTCTGCAAAAATTATTGTAAATGATGCTAGTATGACCATTAAGCCATGTAACAACACTTAGGTAAGCCAATGATTTTTGTCAAAGGATTTCATCCTAGGAAGTTTTTCAACCTTTCCGAATTATATGTTTGTAAACACAGATAATCAGCAGAGTTTTTCTTCCAGTTATAACCGCAAAGCTAGGGTGGAATTCGTTGACAATGTCTTAACTGAGTCCTAGTGTTTATCAAGTATATGTAGAAGTGTGTTTAGGAATATTTAGTGCATGATTACTCATAGTTATACACCATGGCTAAATTATTTTATTATAGACACACTTGGCTTCATACTAAACAATGTTGCAAACTTCGGCATCGGGATAAAATCGGCAAGAGTTCATAAAACCAAAATATCATAAAAATGGGGAAAATCGGCAAACATCGGCAAAATTAAGATACCATCAAAATATTGGTAAAAATCGGCAAACATCAACAAAATTAAGATACCATCAAAATATTGGTAAAAATCGGCAAACATCAACTAGGCCAAAAATTGGGATTTCAAAATGTTCGCAACACTGATACTAAATCATATTGTATTGCAGAATTGGGTAGCGTCTTAACTCTTGACAGTCTATGTCTAAATGTGTATTTCCCCTTCTAAGAGTTGAATAAATTTGTAATATATTGATGTAAAAAATACTTTAGTGCATGGTTACTCATAGTTAGACACCATGGCTAAAATATTTGAGGGACGAAAAAAATAATTATTCCCATCTAGAGTCAATTAATTAATTTTTCGGGAAAAATTAATTAAAAATCCTAAGCCAAAAAATTAATTAAATTTGAGTTAAAAAATCATTTGAGAGAATAAACCCTCGAAGTGGATGATAACCAAAAATTCATGGGTCAAAGAGGAATTAATTTTTGAAGAACACCACCAAGGGAAAAATGGATTTTTTAAAAAACTTTGACCCCTTGGACCTTGGTGGTTAAGTCAAAGTGATTTTTTTGAGAATATTAGTCCAAAATATTATATTTTGGATTAATAAAAAAGGGGTTTTAAGATAAATTCGAATTTTTCCTCCAAAATAAAAAAATCATTGGTGGAGATCAAGTTATTTTCAAAGGAAGATCAACGGATGGGATTATTTTGACGACGATCAAGCCAACTAGCCAATACTTTCACTTGGAGAGGGTTTTATTCTCTCATTTTCTATATAAGGAAGTTATTGAGCTCCTCATCTCATTTTTGGATGATGTAATCTGTAATGCAGGTACTAAGCCTTGCTCTGCTGGAATTGTATTTCTCATTATAGAAAAACTTTGGGGTTTCAATTCCATGGTGTTCTTCTATCTGATGATTTGTGGTATGCGTTAGTGATTTGTATGCTCTATATTATACATGTTTCATAAAATTGTTATTTCATTTGTTGCATGACGAAACATCTATTGGTACAGGTAGCTTGTCTTACGTGTTGGGTTTAGATCTACAGGTCTAAATCTCTTTGATCTAACAATTTATCTTTAAGTTTTGAATAGATATCTACGGCTATGCTAGCTGTTGGTCTCCAAGTTCACAGACTGTGGGGACGAATCGACAGTGTTTAGATTCTGAGCTTTCATTTTGCATGGTACTTTGCAGAAGGGGTTTGGCAGATGATTTATTTACATACATCATTCATTTAAAATTTCTAAAAAAAATAATTCCTTTGTCTTGTCCTATAACGAAATATACATGTTATTAGGAGCTAATATATTTTTTTGAATATCGTAAATATTTGTAAATAATTTTTCTGATTGTCGTATTTTAATTTTAAATTTGTATAGCATATTGTGGTTTGGGGTTTTAAATTTTTTATATATATTGGGAATTGGGGTTCTCCTTTTTTTCATTTGCACAAGTGATAGCTCAAGGGTTTGAAGCAGCAATATTTTCTAGGCTATACATTCAAGAGAAGAAGGTTCATCTAGACCCTTGAGGGCAATATCTAGCCTCTCCAGCTTCCAGAAACTCAACGCTCAACCAAAGAGGGAAGTCGATCGCCTTTGGAGGCCTTTTGCAATGGTTTTGCAATGAGATTTTGAATTTTGCAGGGGTCTGAGTTCCCTTTGAGGTAACCACTAGCCCTTTTAGGGCTCTTCTAGCCAAGTCGTGGAATCTAGGAGCCCTTTCCTCCTCTGTCTCAACACTCGAAGGGCTCCTCTTGGTGGTCGCAACCCTTTTTAGGGTGGCCGCAGCCCCTTCTTGGGGTTCTTGCACAAGCGGCAGCCCTCTTGGGCTTAGCTGCAGGCCCTAAGGGCCTTCCCTTGCCTTATCGCAGGCCTTAGAGGCCTTTGTGGGCAAGCCGCAGTCCCTTGAGGGGCTTTTCCCTTAGCCACTAGCACTGTTGGGCATTTTCTTCCATCGTTGGGCATTTTTGCCATAGTTGTGGGGTTTTGGTATCAAATTTTGACCAAAAAAATTTGTGGTTGCAGGCCTAGGGCATCACTAAAAATTATTTGGGACTGATATCTATTGTTTTGGATCATAAATTTTGAGTTTATTGGGCTAACAATTTGTTTTGCAGTTTAACTAGCCTTTTGGGCATGGGTTTCAAGGGCCAAAGTTGCGAAACAAGCCACCAACCAGCCCTAAAAGCCCTAGTTTTAGTCACAAGAGGGCTGATCCACTATTTGCAAGGTTAATATTTGTGTTGCGGGTTTTTGGAAAGGATCTACTGCACTTTGGAAGGTCACTAGTCATCAAACTAGGCCTCTAGGCCTAACAGTTTTCTCTCTAACCTTGACTCTTCCTCACTGTTTCATAAATCAAATCTGAAGCATTATATTTACAGTGGCATAATATCTGAAACAACACACTAAACAGCCCTATAAACACATTCATATAAGCTCATAATTAATGGACATTTGATCTCAAGTAATAAGAAAGACTTGTCTCATGGTTCCTATGGTTTTCTAGTTGATTTTGGAGAGTTGATATACATTTTCCTGAGACTGATATATTAAATTCTGAATCTGATACAAATGCTGCAGCGGTGAAATTTGTGAGTTTGGTGCTAAATTTTGATCCAAGCAGTCCTAATACATTTAAGAAGTCATAATAAGTTTGGTTTGGCAAAGTAACACAAGTGCTTTTGCTCTGAGTAGTTGAACTAATCATTGTTGTCTTGTTGGTCACTCTTTGCATTTTGCATCATCGGTTGCATTTTGCATCATTGGCATAATTTTGCATCTCAAGCTTTACATCTAAGTGTGCTCTAATAAAAATCAACTTCATTTGTGAAGAGAATCTAAATTCATATCTCATTGTGAACCTTGAATAATTGTTAATCATTGCTCATCTTGCTTTGGTTGCATTGCATAGTTAATTCCCTGTTAGTAATCTCATCTCAAGAAGAATAGCTTGACATTGGCACTCTATTGGTATCACATATTACTTCTAATTGATAAGTGACATGAGGAATTGGATAAGAGCATTATCTTGTCTAACATCATTGCAATCTAAAGTTAATCTTGTGATATCATCTCCTTGGGATAATATTGTGATATTAGAAATTGCTAATTGTGTTTAAATTCATCTTGCTCCATTGGTGTTGCTAATCCTTGGCTTCCAATTTACACATCACATTGCTAAAGTATTTATTTGAGCATTTGTTATATTAACATTGTTGATTGTTGAATTGACCTTGAAGTGACTTGTAATTGGGCATTTTGTTGCTCATGTTCCACTAGCACATTGTCTTGGTTGAGATTGTTTCCATAATTGCTCTCTTTAAGTACTTATTTGCGCTATTGAATTGAACATCATCTAATCTAAAATTGGAAGTACATAAGAGGATCACCTAATAATCTCATTTAACACATTTACTCATAATTTGCATCTCATTCGAAGATTAGTCGTGCATTAATCAATTTACCTCCAAGCATAAGCTTGGTTGATAGAAAGATAGGACCAACTTTTTTACCCAGCTTGCAGAGTTTAGACCCTCACTTGTGGTTAACACGATGACCTTGCAGTCGTCAAGGCCACGGTCTCTGCAGCACCAGAGGCATTCAAGTGGTTAGAACCCTCCACAACCTACATTTGAGACGAATTTCAAAACAGTTGAGAGAGAGGATTCACTTAGAATGGGCATTTAATCTAAAGCAACCAAGAGTTTGCATCTCACTTCGTTCTAGGTGTCGCATCACATATTGGATAGTTTTCATCCTAGCAGCGATTGTTCATTCAGTAACTTCGTATCTTAATTCATATTGTGCAAGTAATTTGACTCCTAAGGCACTGGTCTCATACTTAAGAATTTTGTAAATCTAATTAAGTTGTGTTACATAATCTTACCTTGCCAATTATCTTGACCAAGTTGCTAGGCCATTCATTTGTGTCTCCAGAATCCATTGTTTCATACATATGGACTACCCCCCTTAGCCTATTATAGAGACGCAGCTTAAACAGAGAGGGTCGGGATCAAAGTGACAGCCCCTACCCTAAGCTTTGTCGCATTCACATGTATAATTTGAGCAACAATATTTTTCGGCACCATTGTTGGGGACTAATCTTCTGGTCCTTGGTTTTTACAACATTTAATCATTATCATCTTCTTCACCTGTCAAGCGGCACGTTTTATGGTGCTTCAACATCCTTTTTTGGGTCTTTCATCATTCATTTAAGTCGGCAACACCACAACATTTTATGGCGCCTTGCCTACCATCATCAACATTTTCTGGTTTCTATTTGCACCTTTAGCACCTAGACGTTTGGGATAGTTTCCTATCTGAGTGGAGACTCCACTTATTCATCCTTTGACAAGAGCTTATACTATAAGAAATCCTGATAGCTTGATTAACCCACTCCTAACCCTGCAAAGGCTCTTAGAGCTCACTAATCCGTAAACTGCCGTGGATATTCCACTGAAAAGTTCGTCACAACGGATCTTATAATATTATATTAAAGATCTAAGATTCTACACTATTACAGTTTTATTAAACTTTAGGATCTGTATATTTAACTGTAATTAGTGCATGGATGCGAATATACATTATGCAGAAAAGTAGAGAATGACAAAAAAAGCTCGCACACACATAAGACAGAAGATATGCTCTCTTGGAAACCCTTTCAGGAGAAAACCCAACTAGAAGGTGAGGTCGCTTCGCTCTCTTTCTCTATCTAGAAATATAGTTGCATGTACAAAGAAGTAATGCCTGTGGCCTATGGGCTGCTACAATGCACAGATCCTCTCTATGTGATCTACCTCCTATTTCTCTTGGCTACCTTTGCTCAGCTATAGAACAAAATGCTCTCGAAAGAATGGAATGTCTCTTCCTTCTAGTGGCCAGGTTATAATACAACCCGATAGCCTTTTGGTCCTCAAAAGCTTTTACGGAATGAGGTGAGGAAATTTTTCCTCCACCTTCTCTCTAGTGTACCATTTAGCTTTGCTTGGAAATTGTCCCTTCAACCCAATCTGCCAAAGGTCATGCTGCCCCTGTCTTGTAATTCTGGACCTCTTCTGCAAAACTGTATCTTTTGTGAACTCTGTGAGAGCTTCTGGTGCCAAATCCTCCACAGAAGGTAGGGCCTATTCCTCTTACTGATCTTGCATGTAAGGCTCATAGAGTTTCAAATTCTCTACATTCACAACTAAGTAAATGTGCATATATGGTGGCAAGTTGAGTCGATGGGCATTATCACCCACCTTTTCCAGTATCTCAAAGGGACCATATCTCAGAGCCTTGATTTTCTTACTGGGCCCCTACAGCCTTTCCTTGTTCAATTGTAACCATACATTGTCCACCACCTTGAATGTTTTCTCTCTTTTGTGTTGACCATGCCTAACCTTATACTTCTTTTGCGACTTCTGCTTTGTTTCCTGTACCTGTAGATGGATCTGCCTAATCTTCTCTATAAATTTTTCAGCCCTCAAAGCATCTCCTATAAGATCTTCCTTCACTCCTTGTTGCCCATATGCAATATCCAAAGGTGAAGGTGGAAAATATTCAAAACAAGTCTCAAATGGGGACCTTCCTATAGAAGTGTGGATTGCTCTGTTATAAGAATGTTGTATATATACCATATTTTCATCCCAAGTCTTCGGATGCTTCTGGTTGCAACCTCTCAGAAGCTACACCAAAGTCCTGTGGACTACTTCTATCTACCCATCTGTCTGTGGATGGAATGTTGTAGATCTCTTCAACTTTGTGTCCATATCCTCCCACAATGTAGTCCAGAATGCACTGAGAAATCTTGTATCTCTGTCTGAAATGATGCTCCTCGATATCCCAAAGTGCACCTAGACTTGTCCAAAGAACAAGTTTGTTGCTTCTTGTCTGCTAATGGTCTTTTTACAGGGCATCAAAACACACATCTTGTTGAACCTGTCAACTACCACGAACAGGTAGTCATGTCCATTCCTGGTTGTCGGTAAACCTCTCACAAAGTCAATGGAAATGCTTTCCCAAGGACGAGTAGGTACAGGTAAGGGATGATATAGACCTTGTTTCCTGTTGCTACGCATGTTGGTACAACAAAGCACGCATCCTCTTATGAACCTAGCTATTTTCTTTTGCATCTTGAGCCAATACATATACCTCTGCAAGTTGGCCACGGTCTTCCCTATACCAAAATGCCTTGCAACCATGGAGGTGTGAGCCTCTCTAATCGGATGCAATCGCTCAACTTTAGGAACACATAGCTTATCTAGCCTGTAGAGTAACCCATCCTGGAGATGGTAGTCAATGTTGTTGCCGCCATCATGCAAATCACTCTGACTCTACAATTGTTGATGTACCTCCTTCAAGTACTCATCCTCTGATTATGCCTCTCTGTATGCACCACTTGTCTCTTAGGTGGTAACCCTTTAGGCTCTCGGAAAACATCCTTGTATGCCTGTAACAACTCCTCCAATTGTTGTTTTTGTTTCTTAGTACACCCCTCCAAGATGACTTGCCTTTTATTGACTCCTCTTCAGACTGACCTTCTCGTAAAAACAATAAAACATACTTCTTGGCACTTACCAGTGAAATTTCGACTTGCCCTTGTGCACGTTGATAACAAACGACTTTCCATCCTTGATAAGTCAGTATTGATAGGCTTTCCTCATGAAAGTTGTGTTGTCGGACAGAATGTCTAGGCACCACGACAACGGCTCAGATCGGGGGATGTCACCCTGATCCCCAATCTCTCTATTTAAGTTGTCTCCTTATAGCAGACTAAGGGGGGTAGACCCTATGGAAATGGAATGAATGAGAACTCGTTGGGAACCAACTAGTTCGGGAGACACAATTAAACAACCAAATACTTGTAAAAGATCTAGCAAGATTAAATAATTCGATTGAATTGGAAAGATTGATACCAGTGCCTTATGGAGTCAACTATCCTGCTAAGGAAATTACAACCAAGTACTTGATGAGAAACTGCTGCTATGCAATGTTAATTTAAAATGCAGAATGCAAGAAAAACGATTTGAAAAAGGAGCGAGATGGAGCAAGCTTCGAAGATGGGAGTTACTGTTAAAAAGCCTAAAGCACTTAGACTATAAATAATCTGATCTAACCACTAAGCACTTAAGCGAGAGTGTCAATTATGAAGATGCCAAAATTACTCGATTAAAAGATATACAGATGCACAATAGAGCTCTCAAAATCAGATATCAATCACAATTACTTGAAAAGATTTCCCAAACATTAGTATTCAAAAAACATCCAATAATTCAAGTAAATGAAACAAAAGTTAATTAAACATTAGACAATTTTAATTGATAGAACACGTTCCAAAACTCAAATGCCAATGATCATCAAACCCAACTGAAACATATGAAATTTACTAGCACTTAAATCTCAGGAATTATTCATCCAGATATACCATGAAAGTATAATGCTAATAAAACCACTTCATCAAGCAATTTATAGATTAAATGATGTTCTTAAAAATGCAAATCCAAAAATTAAATTTTCTCCTATAGTCAAACTTCGGATATATTTTTTAACAAGATTTTAGATCTGAAATATAAATTACAGCAGTAATTTAAACCATAAATCAACAAACAAAGGATATCGGCACCAATGCCCAAAATGACTAAAAATAGTAAAAATTGTTGAACTTGAAAAAAAATCAATTTTTATGGCTTGATTAAGAGAAATTTCAGATCTGATATTTTTATTTCAGCAATGAAACAGTGATAGATCAGCGAGATAATACTGCCCAAAATAGCTGGCAAATACTTCCAAAAATAGCAAAAATATATTAAAACTTGGAAATTTCAATATTAAGGCTTTAAGAGAGTTTGATTCAGTAATTTTTAGAACTGATAGTTTGTAATAGCAGTAAATTGATAACAGATCAGCAAACTGAAAATACTGAAAATGATCCCCACTATGTCTAAAAATAGTAAGTTTTGCCGAAAAATCTGAAAATTCAAATTTTTTAGACCTTATTTAGGATATGCATCAGACATGTTCAGATTTGATTTTTCACAGTTATGCAGTAATTTCCAGCAAGCTTTAAAGTCAGATATAGGCAAAATTAAAGATGCCCAAATGGCCAAAAATTTTGAAAATGAAGATTTTGCAATTCTAAACAATTTTGACCATATAAAATGTGTTTTTAAGACCTAATTATTTGTGATTTGCTTGTAATAAAATTTGCAGAAAATAAGGGTTTAAAGATCAAACCCTTAGCCCAAGGCTTTGAAGATCCCACCGTTGAAAATTCTTGAAATTTTGTGATAATGTTGCCACTTGAAAATTAGAATTTTGGAGACCAAAATCTTGTAAAAATAGCCTCAAAAGCCTATACGTCCTCAAGGGTCTAGATCGGGCTCAGATCTGAAGATCTCCTTAATTGATTTTTCAGATCTATTCCTGCAAACAAATATTGAGCTCAGATCTTGCCCTCCAAGGTCTAGATCTGGCTCAGATCTGAAGATTTTTTTGTCTGATTTTTTCAGATCTATTCCTGCAAACAAATATTGAGCCAAAATCTTGCCCTTCAGGGTCTAGATCTGACTCAGATCTGAAGATTTCCTTGGCTGATTTTTCAGATCTTTTCCTGCACAAGTGAAAAAAGAAAAACCAAATACCCAATATGTACAATAATAGATAAAATCCTAAAAACCCAAATGTTAGAATTCAAAATTATGTTACAAAACTTCAGATCTACACAAGTAAATTACAGATCTATACAATATATTTACAGATCTATGCACAAGAGTTGCAGATCTGTTGGATCTGAAGAAGTCTAACTTCGGTCCCAGATGTGAAGATCTAAGGCTCTTGCTAGCCAAATCTAACTTTAAATTCAAAAAAATAAAAATAAAAATAAAAAAATTAAGGTAATTTTTTTTATTTAGGCACAAGCTCTAGAAAGACCCTGCAAAAATAATTCCGTAAGATAACCTTAGAAATTAGGAAACAATGGGCTTTTTCATATTTTCTGAAATCTGAGAGTCGGCTGATCTAATTGAAGATTTCCCCAAACGTTCAAATCTTGAATAATGATCTCTACACACTTAGATTTGAATTTTAGATTGATAGAGATTTTAAAAATAGCCATGAAAACCTTTCAAAAATATAGATAATTGATATTTCTATCAAATCAAAATGCAATTTAAGAAAACCCAGAAAACTGCACAAGATACCTATATGCAGATCAATCCCTAAAGGCCATCAACCATCAAATGTCAATAAAAGTAGCAGAGTTTAGAGACAATATCACCACATAGATCTGGAAAAGGAACACCAAAGTTTGTAACCCCAAAGTCTTTATGCTTTATTGATCAAAAAATTACAAGAGCTTTTGAGAACAAATGCACGATCCAAAGATCGGATGCAAAATGACATACAAAGTGTAATGTTCCCAATTTTTATGGAACATTAATTTTTGACATTTGCACTTAGGAGATGAATAAAATGGGTAGGAGACCCATTCATTTTACCTATAAGGAATAAAATCCTCTAAGCATGAAGGGGGATCACTTATAGAGCTGGATTTCACACCTCCATGTGTAAAAGGGGGCTTTTGCAAGAAGGCTAGGTCAAGTTTGACCAAGTCAAACTGCACAGTAGCATGAGGTGGAGAGCACATTGTGGGCCAGCGCAGTGGGATAAGGAGGGAAGCTTCTAGAGGAAGGAAACCCTAATGAGTGGGGTCCATTGAGAGGGAGCTGATATTGTTTCAAAGGAGGGCAAGGTAGCCATTGCAAATCATCTGGAGTATTATTCATCTTTGGTCCAGTGGACTTGCTGCAACTTCTTGCTGGTTAGCAAGAATTGCCGAGGGAATTCCTGTTTAGGATTTCCTCTCCTTCTTGAGTAGCTCTTGGAGGATTGCACTCTATTCCCCATTTTCAGACATTGTGGTCAAGCATCATCCTTCTTCATCAGCGCAGTTTCAGCTGGAGATTGTGCAGTGTTACTGAGTGTTGCTGGGGAGGTTTTCTACAACACCATCCTTGGCTAATTCTTCAAAGGAGGGAGCTTCCATCCCTTTGGGAGATCAACAAAGGAGGTTCATGAGCTTATTCCACCATCTTTGGCACCAGGCCAACCACTTGCCATCATATGCAGTGCAGTCCCTCTCTTAGACAGCGTTATTCTTGGAAAGCATTTGCTATGAGGGATTAGCAAATAGTTGGAGAGTGAAATCTTAGGTGAAGGGATTAGCCTTTCACTTCAAATTTCCATTGGAGGAGGGTTCTTCATTTGATGCAGCCATTTCAGCCTTCTCCATCTATTTCCAGTTCCTGAGTTGTTGCTACCCAGCAACTCCGGCATTTCTGCAGGAGTGCCATTTTGCTAATATCTCAACCAATCCTTCCTAAGGATTGATGTATTCTATTTTCAGGGGTTGAGATCATGCTCCCCCACTTTATTTGAGCTTCATATTGTCAGATCTTTGTATTGTTATCATTTTGCAGCAGTACTCTATAAAAGACTGCGCAGTCATAGCCTGCAGTTTCTTATCTATAGCAGTGTGCTTCCTATTTATCATATATGTAATGAGAGGCTTGTATTGTATTGGTTGAATGAATGAATCCTCAAATTATTGCATCCCTCTTACTGCTATAATCACATATGTTGGTTATTTACTTCTTCTCATAAGAAAGCTCAGAGAAATAATGCAGATAATCCATTGTATGTTCATACATTGTTGCAACCCTATTCTTTGGGCAATTTCTGAAGGGAACCAGGTGTGGTAGGCTTGTCCCACCACCCTAGGAGGATTTCTTTGATCCCAATCCTTGGATTTTGGTCTTAGACACACTTGTCTAAGGGATCCAGGTCTTGGTATCAAATCCTGCTACCTCCATTTCTAGAAAATGCGTTTTCCAGCGATGGATTGCTAGCTATTCCAAAAAAGGATCATTACGGTGGTATCATAGCACCTTTCTTGGCTCAGCCTATGGCCTTCAAGCCCAAGAAAGAACAAGAAGAAGATGATGGAGAAGATGAGCTTGATCTCATCTATTTTCAAGACAAAGAAGAGCCTCCCTAAGGAGGAAAAGCAATGAGAAGAAGAGGAAGGTCCATGCACTTCCTATTCTCAAAAAGAAAGCAAGCATGAGAGATGCTTGGATCATCAAGTTCTAGATCAATACCTGAGTGAGTATAAATCCCATTCTGCAGCATTTAGGGGAGCTACAACGTTCCCACAGTTTATTCAGCAGAAGGAGGTGAGAATATCCTATGGCAAAGGAGAAATCAGAGGCAATAGGTTCCTATTGTCTACATTTGATGGGGATACTTCAGCTAGAGCTTGGGTGAATAAGCTAGAAGCCTTTTTCTTGCTACATCCAGTGCCAGAGAAAGAAGCATTGGAGATTGCAGCACTGCACATGGAGGATAAAGCCTTTGTTTGGTGGTTCAAACCCTTGGTCCATTCAAGGGTGAGTTCTTTTGCAGACTTTGCTCAAAGGTTGATCCAAACCTTTGATGGAGAGAGGGCAAGGGAAGAGCAGCCTTTTACATCTATGGAGGAGGCAGCGATTGCATTGGAGAAGACAGCTACTGCAGCCACACAAGAAGGTCCCAAGATCCACCAAGGTATGAGTGAAGTTCCACTTTTCATTTCAGCAAATAATTTAAAGGAATGTGGAAACTCACATGTAGAGGTCCAAGGATCTACACATTTTGCTATTCTTGAGCACCATAATTGCACTGCTCTGTACAAAGGGTTCAAGGAGGAGATGAACCCTCATCCTCATACATCTGGGTTGAGTTGCATTCAGCCATTGAGGTTGGAGAGTGAACTTTTGGAGGATAAAGTGAACCATGACACCCCCATGAAAAACAATGAAACAAATTTTAGACCGGAGGATGAAACAGCTGCTACACCATTGGAGGGATTAGCAACACTGTCAAGCATGGGTGGAGAGGAGATGTTACCTCCATCACAATTGTGCCCTCATGGATCCAACATCATCAGGGGTGAGAGATCTTCTCTAGGAGGTCTCCAAGGAGTTGCATTTCAACCTTCCATGAAATGCAAAGGGGAAGATATGGCTTGAGAGAATGGTAGCCCTCATGGGAGGAGTACCAAAGGAGGAAGAAGGAGAAGACATCCACAAGGAGCTGAGTGGGTGTGGATGAGGAGCAAGAGGCTGATTAGCCACTTGCAAATATATGATACCGGGCAGCAAGAGGCTTGGCTGCGTTGGCTCCTCTTGAAGGAGTTTGGCCATCATTTGGTGTACCCTTTTTCCAGGAGGTTGGGGGTAGAGGAGAGGTGGCAGGTTGTTTACATCATTGAGCAGCAGAGAGTAGGGATACATGGAGCTGATATGGCATATATATCAGTCATGATACCTTCATTACATGAGTTACATGATGTGAGCATGAGGAGGCAGCAAGCACTTAGATTGCTTGAACTATCTTGGAGAGAGCACAAGCAAATTTGCTCTCATATAACGTATGGTGTTGCAAGAGTAGAGGAGTGCAATCACATAGTGCAATGGGATTAATCCTTAGCTTAGACTGATCAGGAGGCATTTCCATCTTGGGAAGAGCTTCACATTTGCAACAGTATCACCAGAGGTGTTCTTGACAAGGAGCATGTCAAGAAACAAAGATTGGCATGGGCAAGAGCCTTTTTACATGAGCTCACAGCGCTGACACTTGGGAGCAGGATCATATACATGGATCCATCTATCATCTTACTTCCAGCCTATGGTAAGAGCATTGTGTTTACATTTGTTGATTTACATACTCTTATTATTATGTTGCAGTGCATGGCTCCTCAAAGGGGCAGATTTTTCATGTTGCTCCATGAGCAAAGTGGGGCCAAACCATATGATGGAGACAGCCATCTTTTACATGGCCTTGGGAAAATGTTTTTCCATTCTACACATGTTCAGCTAATTCATATGATTAGCATTATATTTCAAAACATTTTGCCTTGTACATTTATTAAGCAGCAGTTTGCAAAACTACGTTATGCACTCTTGGGAGACTGTTGGTACTTTCCAGCATCATGTAAAACCATCAGTACTACCTCCATTTTGATGAGGAGCATGTTTCCATTTGCTGATATTGTCCCTATTATTATTGGGAGCGTGATTGGTGAATTGACACGAGTTGAATGTGTCTATGAGGGGAGTTGATTCCCACAGTTTATGCATGGCATGTTCTAATGGGAACATGAGGAGAGACATGGCCACCACAGCCACTTATTTGCCTTCTTTGGGGGTGGGCCATGAGTTTGGTGATGATATCCATCCATTGTATGTATATGGGCATGTATTTGATTTTGTATTGTTGATTCACTCTTACTATTCAGAAGTAGAGGTGATATTTCCTGTACAATGCTTGCCATGTTATTTTCTGCAGCTGTAATGGATAATGTTGCGTTGTAACCCTATGAGACATTGTTTGTACCTTGCTGCACATGGTATAACCTACAGCAAACATGTCATTGAGGTATTCTATGATGACCATGTCCTACTCATCATAGATAAAATGTCTTGGGCCAGCCGGATTATCATTGATGGAGGAGAAATCCTTGGAGGATTGCTCTTCATTTTGCCACTTGAGGGTAATACATTTGCAGCCCTTAATCAGCACACACTCCACACTAATCATAAGTGGAGGGGAGGACAGCATGGGGTAAGCTATGAAGCTTGCCATATTCATATTTTCAGCCCACCTTCATTTCCGGAGCTCAAGGTGGAGAGAGTTTTCTATGAGATGCCATGTTTGGAGGCAACTCATGTTGTATGGATGATTGCTTGGGGATGGGAGATTCATATGGGGATGATGAGTCCCATTATATATCAGATCTCATGCCTCAAGGAGGCCCTTAGACAGCCTATTGTTCCCTTCATGGATATTTGTTTCTACATGACAGCTATTTGGGGATGTTCACCAAAGGCTAGATTGCATATGTTGGAGGAACAACTTGGACACTTAATTGATGATATGGCATCCTTTTCTTGGAGGAGTTTATCATGCATGGATGCTACAGGGAAAGTAAGGGGAAATAAATCAGTCTATCCTTGTACTTGCTTGAGGACAAGCAATCTTTGAGAGGGGAGGACTTTAATGTTCTCAATTTTTATGGAACATTAATTTTTGACATTTGCACTTAGGAGATGAATAAAATGAGTAGGAGACCCATTCATTTTACCTATAAGGAATAAAATCCTCTAAGCATGAAGGGGGATCACTTATAGAGCTGGATTTCACACCTCCATGTGTGAAAGGGGGCTTTTGCAAGAAGGCTAGGTCAAGTTTGACCAAGTCAAACTGCACAGTAGCATGAGGTGGAGAGCACATTGTGGGCCAGCGCAGTGGGATAAAGAGGGAAGCTTCTAGAGGAAGGAAACTCTAATGAATGGGGTCCATTGAGAGGGTGTTGATATTGTTTAAAAGGAGGGCAAGGTAGCCATTGCAAATCATCTGGAGTATTATTCATCTTTGGTTCGGTGGACTTGCTGCAACTTCTTGCTAGTTGGCAAGAATTGCCGAGGGAATTCCTATTTAGGATTTCCTCTCCTTCTTGAGTAGCTCTTGAAGGATTGCACTCTATTCCCCATATTCAGACATTGTGGTCAAGCATCATCCTTCTTCATCAGTGCAGTTTCAGCTGGAGATTGTGCAGTGTTACTGGGTGTTGTTGGGGAGGTTTTCTACAACACCATCCTTGGCTAGTTCTTCAGAGAAGGGAGCTTCCATCCCTTTGGGAGATCAGCAAAGGAGGTTCATGAGCTTATTCCACCATCTTTGGCACCAGGCCAACCACTTGCCATCATATGCAGTGCAGTCCCTCTCTTAGACAGCGTTAGTCTTGGAAAGCATTTGCTGTGAGGGATTAGCAGATAGTTGGAGGGTGAAATCTTAGGTGAAGGGATTAGCCTTTCACTTCAAATTTCCATTGGAGGAGGGTTCTTCATTTGATGCAGCCATTTCAGCCTTCTCCATCTATTTCCAGTTCTTGAGTTGCTGCTACCCAGCAACTCCGGCATTTCTGCAGGAGTGCCATTTTGCTTGTATCTCAGCCAATCCTTCCTAAGGATTGATGTATTGTATTTTCAGGGATTGAGATCATGCTCCCCCACTTTATTTGAGCTTCATATTGTCAGATCTTTGTATTGTTATCATTTTGCAGCAGTACTCTATAAAAGACTGCGCAGTCATAGCCTGCAGTTTCTTATCTATAGCAGTGTGCTTCCTATTTATCATATATGTAATGGGAGGCTTGTATTGTATTGGTTGAATGACTGAATCCTCAAGTTACTGGATCCCTCTTACTGCTATAATCACATATGTTGGCTATTTACTTCTTCTCATAAGCAAGCTCAGAGAAATAACGTAGATAATCCATTGTATGTTCATACATTGTTGCAGCCCCATTCTTTGGGCAATTTCTGAAGGGAACCAGGTGTGGTAGGCTTGTCCCACCACCCTAGGAGGATTTCTTTGATCTCAATCCTTGGATTTTGGTCTTAAACACACTATTCTAAGGGATCCAGGTCTTGGTATCAAATCCTGCTGCCTCCATTTCTGGAAAATGCGTTTTCCAGCCATGGATTGCTAGCTATTCCAAAAAAGGATCATTACACAAAAACCTCTAATTTATAAGATAAAATCTCCAACGGCTAGTTCGGTTGATCCAGGTAAAATAATCTCGACTGTCGAAAAAGATTTAATTATCTTTTAATCTGGACCGTCGAAATTAGAATTTTAAAGAAATTCGAATTTACCATTTAATTCCATTTTAATTAACTCAAAAATAATATTTTTGATAATTACCACAAAATTTTGACTTTGACTTAACCACCAAGGCCCAAGGTCCAAAATTTCTTGAAATTCTCAATATTCCCTTGGCCTGGGACCTTTAAAAATTTATTTTTTAAGAACCCACGAATTTTGCCTACGAAGAATTTTAACTCACCTAGGACTTAAAATTGGCCAGAAAATTTAATTAATTGACTGAAAGGGGATTTAATTATTTTTCCAACCCTATTTACATAAAATAAATACATTTAGACACATAAAGAGGGAATACACATTCGCAATAGACCCTCTAATAGCTATCCAATTCTACGACTCAAAACATGATCTAGTAGACCAAGTAGCTTGTAATAAAATAATCTAGCCAATTAGCTAGAATTATTCCCAAACTACTTTTACAAAGACTCGACAGAAAACACTAGACTCACTTAGCATCTTGATGACAAAATCCACCCTAGCTTTGGGGTGAGGCTGGAGAGGAAAACTCTGTTGATCACTTGTGTCGAGAAACACAAATGAATTAGTGAGACAAAAAACCTCCTAGGATAGAAATCATCACCAAAATACTAGGCTTACCTAGATTGTTACATACATATTGGTCTTACTTAGATCATTTACATCATAAACATGCAGAATGGGTTTACATCATTTATAAAACTGTCGACTGATGATGAAATCTAAATGGCGTGAACACGTCGAACATGATGAATTCCATTTGAAAAAATGGGGGTGTACTGCTATTGGGTCGTTGACAAAGTGTGGTCAACATCTGGTTCTACTTGGCGACACGTTGTTTCACCGGAGGAATGTGAGAATCCAGAATCTGTATCCAAGCAACACACAAAATTACATAAGTAGCGTCCATCCAAATATCATCATATAACATTAAGCACATGAAAAAATAGAAGCTATTCTTTCATTTATTATTCTACTTAATATGAAAAGTAAATCTACTCTAACTACAAAATGAAATGTTGAAATAACAAGGTGTAAGGTTAGAGATACAATACAAAGGATGCCCTGTGGCATTAGATGTGTTCAATATAGTGCATACTGAGCATTTGCCTACTTTCAGGCAAGTCTGTAGGCTGCTTTTTAGATGTGCCATGTGCAATTTTGCATACGGTAGGACTTTGTCTTATCCGAAAATCGAGCTTCTCGCGGCCATCAGATGTATCGAAGCGCTTCCTTATTCTTTTTCTTTTTCGCTTCAGGCTTTTCTTCGTGGCAGACTGTATTTTTGATGATGTGGAACATTGTGCTTGTGAACTTTCAGATGAAGTATTCAAGATATGTGTGACATGCCTATTTTCATTCCGCATCTGTTTTAGAACCTTTTAAATTTCGTCATTAACGTGACCAGCCACTTTCTTAGGACATTCACAACAAGACAGGACCTGCTTCAATGGATTGAGAGAGTTATGATCTGTTGAAATCTCCTTGGTTTTCTGCCATCTATCATCAGGATCAGGGTGAAACTTTTGTACATGTGATTTCCTTTCTTCTAACTTCTTATGCATGGAACTCATTTCTCTGGCATGCCTTACTATTAATTTCGCTTGATTGAGTTCTGTTTTCACGAATCTGTCTTGTATATTGGTCTGATTTCCCTCCATAATTTTCATTTCCAACAAGTGATTATCCTTCATGGAAGTCATTTCCTGGGTGTGTCTTGCTTCCATTGCAATCATATGATTTTGAATAATGGACATCTGATTAGAATGATTAACTTCTATTATCTTTAACCTATTTTCCATGACATTTATTTCCTGTGCATGACTTTCTTCCATGGAATTTATCCTATTTTGAAGATTGATCTAGTTAGTTTCCATGTTTTGAATCATTTGCGCATAATTGGGTTGCATATCCTTAATCATTTGAGTTGATTCCTTAACAGGACTTTCATGATCTTCTATAGGCATGTGATAGTCCTTACCAACAACATTAATTTGATGGCTCACCCCTGCCATTCTACTATCTATAATTCTTTTGACAACATGGCAAGTAACCTCTTCATGAGGAGCATTACAGGCTCTACAATAAGGCGGAGCTTCATCCACAAGCTTTGCAGACTCAAGTTGATTTGGCGATCTTTGCTCATTAGATGGACCCCTCTTCTACAAAGCATTATTATTTCTAGGTTGGAAATTTGTGCTTGAGATCCTTCCATTTGGACCAACCTAGCCTGTAAGACATTTATTATTTCAAAATGATTAGATATTAACTTTTCCTGATCAAGTTCCATGCTTTCAAGTTTTTGCATCAACTTATGCATAGGGTCTTCATCAAAATCTTAAATTTCTTTTCCCTTAGATTCTGTCAAAAACCTATCAAAATCTAGAGTTTTAGACATTCCAGATGCTTTCTTATCCTTTTCAATCTCCTGAGCTAAAACCTGGACGACCTTATAATCATTAACTTTAGCTTGCCTCAACTCATAAGAATTATCAACATCAAAGGCATCAATATAATAATCAAAAAGGAACCTGGCAGGAGGTCTATAATCTTGAGGTAATTCTTTAATAATACCATTAAACCTCTTATTAAAATCCTCTACTAATTCATTTTCTTTTTTCTCTATGACGATGATATCTCTAACCAGATGTTTAACTTCCCTTTTATCACCAAACTTACCCTTAAAGACAACTATAATTGATTCAAAAGTATTGAATGAATTATTAGCTTTTTCAGTAAACCATTCCATAGCATCTTGCTCAAAAGTAAGAATAAAAAACATCATCTTTACATCCTCGAAATCGTTATTTAAAACCGCAAATTTATTCCACCAACTAGCGAAAGCAAACAAATGAGCTTTGACACTAACCGCATTATTTCCTTGAAAAGAAGGCAACAGGTCCATGCCATTGTTAGGATGGCCATTTGGAAAACCTTGGATGTTAGCAAAGTTACAAGGGGCAAACAAGTCCATGATGTCTTGCTCAAAGGGATAGCCAAATGGATGTTAGAGAAATAGATCCTTGTTCAAGAAAAGTCAAGAGGTCCACAAGAAGCAAGCTTTTTAGCAGCAATTCTTGTAAGAAATGAAAGAATTGGATTCGCCACTTGAACATGAATTTAATTCTAAAACCGAAAAATTACTCAAGAGAAACAGATGGATACCTGGGAGGAATTCTTGTATGGGAGTAAAGAGATGAATAAGTGGAGTCGCCACCCAAACAGGAGACCGGCCGAAATGTCTAGGTGCTAAAGGGGAAAATGATGAAAGGATTAGTGAGATGATGAAAGATACGATAATGAAATGAGGAAGAGATGAAATGACGCTATAAAATGTTATGTCGTGTGGCAGGCTAATGAATGGCGAAAAAATATTAGAAGATTAGAAAATGTCGATAAGACCAAGGGCAGAAGAACTCTATCCCCAGCAACGGCGCCAAAAAATGTTGTCGCACAGAATATCTAGGCACCGCGACAACGGCTCAAATCGGGGGATATCACCCTAATCCCCAATCTCTATTTAAGTTGTCTCCTTATAGCAAACTAAGGGGGGTAGACCCTATGGAAATGCAATGAAGGAGAACTCGTTGGGAACCAACCAATTCAGGAGACACAGTTAAATGACGAAATACTTGTAAAAGATCTAGCAAGATTAAATGATTCGATTGAATTGGAAAGATTGATACCAGTGCCTTATGGAGTCAACTATCCTGCTAAGGAAATTACAACGAAGTACTAAATGAGAAACTGCTGCTATGCAATGTTAATTTAGAATGCAGAATGCAAGAAAAACGATTTGAAGAAGAAGCGAGATGAAGCAAGCTTCGAAGACGAGAGTTAATGTTAAAACGTCTAAAGCACTTAGATTATAAATAATCTGATATAACCACTAAGTACTTAAGCGAGAGTGTCAATTATGAAGATGCCAAAATTACTCGATTAAAATATATACAAATCCACGATAGAGCTTTCAAAATCAGATATCAATCACACTTACTTGAAAAGATTTCCCAAACATTAGTATTCAATAAACATCCAATAATTCAAGTAAATGAAACAAAAGTTAATTAAACATTAGGCAATTTTAATTGATAGAACACGTTCGAAAACTCAGATGCCAATGATCATCAAACCCAACTGAAACATATGAAATTTACTAGCACTTAAATCTCAAGAATTATTCATCCAGATATACCATGAAAGTATAATGCTAATAAAACCACTTCATCAAGCAATTTATGGATTAAATGATGTTCTTAAAAATGCAAATCCAAAAATTAAATTTTCTCCTATAGTCAAACTTCGAATAAATTTTTTAGCGAGATTTCAGATCTGAAATATAAATTACAGCAGTAATTTAAACCATAGATCAACAAACAAACGATACCGGCACCAATGCCCAAAATGACTAAAAATAGTAAAAATTGTTGAACTTGAAGAAAAATCAATTTTTATGGCTTGATTAAGAGAAATGTCAGATCTGATATTTTTATTTCAGTAATGAAACAGTTGATAGATCAGCAAGATAATACTGCCCAAAATAGTTGCCAAATACTTCCAAAAATAGCAAAAATATATTAAAACTTGAAAATTTTAATTTTAAGGCTTCAAGAGAGTTTGATTCAGTAATTTTTAGAACTAATAAGTTTGTAACGGCAGTAAATTGATAACAGATCAGCAAACTGAAAATACTGAAAATGATCCCCACTATGTCTAAAAATAGTAAGTTTTGCCGAAAAAACTGAAAGTTCAAATTTTTTAGACCTTATTTAGGATATGCATCAGAAATGTTCGAATTTGATTTTTCAGAGTTATGCAGTAATTTCCAACAAACTTTAAAGTCGGATCTAGGCAAAATTAAAGATGCCCAAATGGCCAAAAATTCTGAAAATGAAGATTTTGCAATTCTAAACAATTTTGACCATATAAAATGTGTTTTTAGGGCCTAATTATTTGTGATTTTCTTGCTGTAATAAAATTTGCAGAAAATAAAGGTTTAGAGATTAAACCGTTAGCCTAAGGCTTTGAAGATCCCACTGTTGAAAATTCTTGAAATTTTGGAATAATGTTGCTGCTTGAAAATTAGAATTTTGGAGGCCAAAATCCTGTAAAAATAGCCTCAAAAGCCTATACGTCCTCAAGGGTCTAAATCTGGCTCAGATCTGAAGATTTCCTTGGTTGATTTTTCAGATCTATTCTTACAAACAAATATTGAGCTCAGATCTTGCCCTCCAGGGTTTAGATTTGGCTCAGATCTGAAGATTTATTTCGCTGATTTTTTCAAACCTATTCCTGCAAACAAATATTGAGCCCAGATTTTGCCCTCCAGGGTTTAGATCTGGCTCAAATCTGAAGATTTCCTTGGCTAATTTTTCAGATCTACTCCTACACAAGTGAAAAAAGAAAAACCAAATACTCAATATGTACAATAATAGAGAAAATCCTAAGAACCCAAATGTTAGAATTCAAAATTATGGTACAAAACTTCAGATCTACACATGTAAATTACATATTTATACAATATATTTACAAGACTATGCACAAGAGTTGCAGATTTGTCAGATCGGAGGAGCATAAGTCTAACTTCGGTCCCAGATTCCAAGATCTAAGGCTCTTACTAGCCAAATCTAACTTTAAATTCAAAAAAAAAAAAACTAAGATAATTTTTTTTATTTAGGCACAAGCTCTAAAAAGACCCTGCAAAAATTATTTCGTAAGATAACCTTAGAAATTAGGAAACAATGGGTTTTTTCAGATTTTCTGAAATCTGAGAGTCTGCTGATATAACTAAAGATTTCCCCAAACGCTCAAATCTTGAATAATGATCTCTGCACACTTAGATCTGAATTTTAGATTAATAAAGATTTAAAAAATAGCCATGAGACCTTTCAGATATATAGATAATTGATATTTCTATCAAATCAAAATGCAATTTAAGAAAACCCAGAAAACTGCACAAGATACCTGTATGCAGATCAATCCATAAAGGCCATCAACCATCAAATGTCAATAAAAGTAGCAGAGTTTAGGGACAATATCTCCACATAGATCTGGAAAAGGAACACCAAAGTTTGTAACCCCAAAGTCTTTATACTTTATTGATAAAAAAATTACAAAAGCTTCTGAGAACAAATGCACGATCCAAAAATCGGATGCAAATGGCATACAAAGACCTCTAATTTATAAGATAAAATCTCCAACGGCTAGTTCGGTTGATCCAGGTAAAATAATTTCGACTGTCGAAAAAGATTTAATTATCTTTTAATCTGGACCATTGAAATTATAATTTTGAGAAAATTCCAATTTATCATTTAATTCCATTTTAATTAACTCAAAAATAATATTTTTGAGTTAATTACCTCAAAATTTTGACTTTGACTTAACCACCAAGGCCCAAGGGTCCAAAATTTCTTGAAATTCTCAATATTCCCTTGCCCTGGAACCGTTAAAAATTTATTTTTTAAGGACCCACGAATTTTTCCTATGAAGAATTTTAACTCACCTAGGACTTAAAATTAGTTAAATTTTTAGCTTAGGATTTTTAATTTAAATTGGTCAGAAAATCTAATTAATTGACTGAGAGTGGATTTAATTATTTTTCCAACCCTGTTTACATAAGATAAATACATTTAGACACATAAAGGGGGAATACCCATTCGCGATATACCCTCAAATCGCTACCCAATTCTACGACTAAAAACATGATCTAGTAGACCAAGTAGCTTGTAATAAAATAATCTAGCCATTTAGCTAGAATTATTCCCAAACTACTTTTACAAAGACTCGATAGAAAAAACTAGGACTCACTTAGCATCTTGATGACAAAATCCACCCTAGCTTTGGGGTGAGGCTAAAGGGGAAAACTCTGCCGATCACTTGTGTCGAGAAACACAAATGAATCAGTGAGACGAAAAACCTCCTAGGATAGAAATCATCACCAAAATACTAGGCTTACCTAGGTTGTTACATACATAGTGGTCCTACTTAGATCATTTACATCATAAACATGCAGAATGGGTTTACATTATTTATAAAATTGTCGACTAATGATGAAATCTGAATGGCGTGAACACGTCGAACATGATGAATCCCATTTGAAAAAATGGGGGTGTACTACTATGGGGTCGTTGACAAAGTGTGGTTAATAGGTTGCATCTCGCATGTACATGTATGGACTCCCAAATATGACTTTGCATACATCGAGGAAGCACATCTAGATCTACTTCATCAATAAAATCAACACTGATAGCAAATCTAATTCTACACGGTTTTGTTACCTTCAGCTTTACATCCTTATTTACCCATCCCAATGGATATGGGTTTGGATGATCACGAGCTTCTAGCCTCAACTTCTTGACCAGCTCTACTGCAATGAGATTTTCTTGCGATCCTGAGTCAAACAGAGCATCAACCTTTGTATTCTTGACTTGTATCTTTATATGGAAAAGTTTAGTCATTTCTTTCTCTTCCTATTGCTGAAGGCTACTCAAATTCACCTCCTTTTGTACTAAGTACAGACGATCTTCTCATTCACATCCGAGTTGCTTTCAACTTGGTTGCTCGAAACAATGCCCATGAGATTCTTCTTTGTGTTATCCTTCTTCTTGTTCTTCGAGTTTAGCTCTAGTAGCAACTTCCAACACTTCTCCTTTATATGTCCATCAATGTTGCATTGGTTACTAGGATCTTTGCACTGGTGTGTTGTGGTTGTCCTCTTTTTATCCTTTCCCCGTTTCTGCTTCTTCTTCCCCTCCTTAGAAGTGTTTTATTGCCCCTTTTGATTCAATCCGCTTGATTGTGCTATTTTCAGGCCAATGTTCTCCAGGTACTGTGCTTGTACACAAGCCTTGTCCACCGATTTGGGCTTGAACAACATCATTTGCTCACGCAGATGGCGGTGCAGACCCCCCAAATACGTGAGGAGTACATCTATGTTCTTTGGAGAGATACCCAGCATTATAGCTATTGAAAAGTGTAACTAGGTCGGTCTTCATGTTGACTATGTAATTATGTATTTATGCAAAGAAGAAGACAAAGATAATAAAATATATTTTTGTTGTACTTGCTTCATGGGTTTCATGAGCAAGATTTTATTATGTAGATAGACTTCTTCTTGATGTCTATTAGGTTTTTATCTTCTAGGAATAAATAGAATTAAGGGTCTCATACATAAAGGATCTAGTCTAGGTATTTATGCTCCAAGACCTCGTGGAAGAAGCTCACAACAGTCCTCAATGTAACGATGAAAGACAAGCCTTAAATGTTGTAAAGAATCACCTCTCCAACGCTGGAATAAACCTTGTCTAGTCGGCCTAATTCACCATGGACAAGTCGGTTGTATGGTCGACCTATTTAAGGGACTGTGCCCTATATACACACTCCTGTAATGCGGCCATCATTCAAGTAAGTTTGTGGATATCTCCAAGAAGAAATTGTGGATAAAATACAGTATAAAATTGTGGATAAAAGGGAGTATATAAGTGCGGATAAAAGGGCAGCATATAAGTTCAGATAAAGGGCTACTTCAAGTTTGCAAGGAAGACTATCTAGCTACTTCAAGTAAGATCTCTTATCTCATTCAAAAGATCAACTCATTCAAGAAAATAGTCTTTGCCATCAAAGATTTGCACTCAAGACATTGTTTGAAGAGAACCTCAACTTCTGAAGATATTCTTTATAATCAAGGATTCAAGTACACCTACATTGAAGAAGCTCCTATCTTAAAGGAAACCCTTGACTCCATTTTCAAACATCATCAAGGAAGCTACAAGCCACTCTACTCAAGTAAGTATCCATGACCCTATCTATCAAAATGCCTTATTGTAAAGAAATCAACAAGCTGGTTGGGTCATCAAACTTTAGTGCATGGAAGAAGAGGACAAACTTGAATTTAATTGAAGACGAAGTAATGGACTATAACGAAAGATCTACTGTTTAACCACCAAAACAAGATGCTCCAGCCCATGCCAAGTACATGAAGGGAGAAATTAGAGCCCAAAGGATTCTCATAGAATCCATTAAAGACTCTTATTCTCTATGTATCAAAACTAAAGACTACAAAACAAATATATGAGAAATTGGTGGAGCTATTCTCTGTGAGTACTGCAGGAGAAGCAATCTCTCTGAGACAAGAACTATAGAAAATGAAATTATCAATGTAAGAAGGAATCACTCCATACTTTATGAGGATTTCTGAAATAAGAGATCAACTGCAGGAACTAGGAGAAGTAATGTCTGACACAAAGATGACTACAGCGATGTTGAATGCTCTACTAGAGGAATGAGGAAACTTCACTTCGAGTTTATACGGGAAGAAAAAAGCCACCCCATTCCATGATTTATGGTCTCTATGTAAAATAGAGGAAACAAGACTAAAGGCCAAAGCTGATACAGGACCAAGTGAAGAAAATCATGCCTTTGCAACCTCATTCAGGAAGATCCGGAAAATTTGGCCCTTAGAATAAAAGAAGGAATATGGACAACATACGATGCTTTGGATGTAATGAACTTGGGCATTATAAAAGAGATTGTCCTAAATCTGGAAAGGACAAGAGGAAAAAGGAAGAAGCCCATGTCACTAATGAAAAGGAAGAACTTGATGCTAAGAGATCTAAGAAAGAGGAAGCGAGAGATCTCTATTATGATTAAGATCATCTTTCTCTTTATATGATTTCTGATTGATTGTAAAATAGTATGATAGGAAGCAATGTAAATTAACAAGCATCATGATAGAAGCATGGAAGCAGCTCTTGATGAAACAACTTCTGGAAAAACCTTTTTGATAACATTACGAAAGTAAAGCAATCATCAAGATCAAGGGTCATCATGGAAACAGAATTTTGGATGTGATGACATATTGATAGAGCAAGCCAAAGGAATGAAGCTCTTCATTCTAGAGAAATTGCTACAGAATGACTCAGGGAAATAGGTATGAGGTATGCAGACATATATGTTGATATTGGATGCTGTGAAGTCATGTCATATGGTTGCAAGTAATAAACCTCCATATTTAGAAGTATGATCTATGAAGAAGGATCTCTCGGTGCACTGACAAATGAAATCAACATAATATGTCCTCGTGGAATATGAGGTGGTTGTATATGAACGAGAAACTGAAAAATTGTAAGTTCCTAGGAATGAAAAATGTGCAGAAAGGAAGAGTTCATAAAATGCAACCATGTTAAGAGGCAGTTATCATCCGGAAGCCAAGAAGATGTGATTAAGAGATCTCTTGGGAAGATATGTAGACTCTGACAGAAGTCTGGTAAAGAAGAAAACCCTTGACAAAAACATATCATTAGGAGATGTGTCAATCTGAATAAAGGATGTCAATGCCTACAAGAAGATGTCATGGTGAAAGATCATCACTGAAGACTGCTAATCATGAGAAAGGATGTATGATCCTTGGAGATGATTCGAAGGAAAGCAGCCTGACATAAAAGTGGACCAGATAAGTAAGTCTGATGAATCACTTTCTAATAGCTGACATGACTCGTGGATGAAAGTGATGGATGATCTGTACCCTATGAAGCTAAAATTTGAAGATTCCTCAGTATAGAAATCCATGACATCAAGGACAGGAATTCTTCATGAGCAATTGGGTGTCTCATCATTGTTGTTGGAGGTCCCTGGTTAAGAGGGAGCCTGGTGATAAGTTACTTACTTGGAAGAATCTTGATAATTCCTAAGAATGAGCTTAGGTACATTCCTTGTATAGGAAAGAGTACATTCCCTTGTGGAATAGGTCCTCCCTGGTTGAGAGGGAGAGATAGACACATCATTCCGGTCTTCACTTGGGAAGACGGAATGGAGGATTGAGTAATCATCTGGCATTCGATACTCTTTGAGAATGTGTTAGGGCATTCAAGATAAGAATAGTCGGGGACCAATATTCTTTGGGGGCTACCTACCCAAGAGAAGAATAGTCCAAGAAAGTCATACTTTGGGAACACCCGGGTCGAGTATGTACCTTGGAGAGACAATGACGATGGTGTCTATAAATCATGTGTCTCGCCAGCATTGTAGCCCATTGTCTCATTGAGAGATGGGGCTGTTAGTCAAACCCTTGCACTAGGACAATGCTAGTTGATATGATGCTATACAGCTGCGATTACCAATCTGATTCTTCTTATGAGATTCTTCAGTTTGAAAGTAACCATGTACCTGTATGAACACCTCCCTAGTTAAGAGGGAGTGTTGAAAAGTGTAACTAAGTTGGTCTTCATGTTGACTATGTAATTATGTATTTATGTAAAGAAGAAGACAAAGACAATAAAATGTATTTTTGGTGTACTTGCTTGATGGGTTTCATGAGCAAGATTCTATTATGTAGATAGACTTCTTCTTGATGTCTATTAGGTTTTTATCTTCTAGGAATAAATAGAATTAAGGGTCTCATACATGAAGGATCTAGTCTAGGTATTTATGCTCCAAGACCTTGTGGAAGTAGCTCACAACAGCCCTCAATGCAACGATGAAAGACAAGCCTTAAATGTTAGTGAAGAATCACCTCTGCAACGCTGGAATAAACCTTGTCTAGTCGACCTAATTCACCATGGACAAGTTAGATGTATGGTCGGCCTATTCAAGGGACTGTGACCTATATATACACTCCTGTAATGCGGCCATCATTCAAGTAAGTTTGTGGATATCTCCAAGAAGAAATTGCGGATAAAAGACAGTATATAATTGCGGATAAAAGGGCAGCATATAAGTGCAGATAAAGGGCGACATATGATTACGGATAAAGTACAGCGAATAAGTGCAGATCTGAAACAAAAGAGCACAAGGTACAGGATTGCGAATGACTGAAGCAAAGTTGTCGATAAGTGCAGGAAGGGTACAGTAAGTATAAATCTGTGAGTTTAAGAGTGTTAGTTCAGGGTTGTTGATCTAAAGGAAGAGTTTATTGAAGTTGAGACAGTCATCATAAGGAGAAGAGGTAGCAATAGTGAGGAAGGTAAATCTTTGATTTACCTTCCTACAGTTCAAGCAAATCAAATACAAGCATCTACAAGGTGAAGGTCAAGGTCTCTAGTACTGATGCAGACCTAAGCAAATTGGTGAAAAGAAGAATCAAAGTTGAAGAAGTTGAATCAAGGTCTTGGAAGCATATCTAGATCAAGGGTTTGAGAATTGGTCATGGTACTTGTCATTTGAAGATCTATAAGAAGAATTCTTTGCGGGTTTTCCTCTCCAAGAGGGAGAGGTTTTGCCCTGGCTCTAGGAGCCTAACTTCTATGTCTTGTGCATTTTGATAATTGACTTGATGAAAGATTAACTAAGCTAAAAGAAAAGAAGACATAAGTAACTCAAGAAAGCTCACAAGTAATAATCAAGAAGAGAATTTGTATTATTCACTAGCCCTCCAAATTCTAAACAATAGCCATCTTTCTGAATTTTGTAGTGTACTCCTGCACGCTTTGGCCCGGCTTTTGCCTGAAGTAATGCCACCGGATCCACTGGTCCTCCACATACCCAATGGAATAAAATTGTGACTTAATGAAGGTTTTCAAATCCTCCCACTTAGTCACTGGAGGTTCTCCCTCCAACCTCAGGGTTTCCATGTGGCTCTCCTACCAAGACAATGCATGGCCCTCCAATTTCAGTTGCGCTAATGAGATCTTTTGCCCTTCCTCAATCTGATGGACACTGAAATAAACTTCCAGTTGCTGCAACCAGTGATTCAGCGTCATAGCGTCGATCTCGCAGTGGTGCGGCTTGATATAAACTTTTGCTTCCACTTTAAACAGGGACTATGATTGGTTCACAACACTCGAACTGGGTTGATCTTTTTCGGGATCTTTCTTCGGTTGGTTCTCTGTTTCTCCCCGATCTTTTGTTCCCCGTTCTGATTTGTCCTCTACATTTGAACCCCCGTCTTCTCCAAATATCCCTAGCTTATTGCTTAAGGCCACCATGAGAAGGTTTATATCCGCAACTTGTTGTTCGAGCCGCGAAAACCTCACCTTTGTAGGATCACGAGGTTCATTTATAGATTCGTCACCCATGATTAGGGTTTTACGATTTTCGACCTCGCCGACCTAGATCCCTGCAATCTCCACAAAATACCCAAAGAAACCTGCTCTGATACCAAATTATCCATAAACTGTCGTGGATATTCCACTGGACAGTTCACGAGGTTTGTTTATACATTCGTCGCCCATGATTAAGGTTTTACGATTTTCGACCCCGCCAACATAGATCCCTGCAATCTCCACAAAAACCCAAAGAAACCTGCTCTAATACCAAATTATCCGTAAACTGTCGTGGATATTCTGCTAGACAGTTTGTCACAACATATATGATCATATTATATTAAAGATCTGAGATTCTACACTATTACAGTTTTATTAAACATTAAGATCTGTAGATTTAATTGTAATTAGTGCCTGGATGCGAATATAAATTATGCAAAAAAGTAGAGAACGACAAAATAATTTCTCACACACATAAGACACAAAATATGCTCTTTGGGAAGCCCTTTCGAGAGAAAACCCAGCTAGAAGGTGAGGTCGCTTCATTGTCTCTCTGTCTAGAAATATAGCTGCAGGTACAAAGAAGTAATCCCTGGGTACCATGGGCTACTAAAGTGCACAGATCCTCTCTGTGTGCTCTACCTCCTATCTCTCCTTGCTATCTTTGCTCAGCTATGAAACAAAATGCTCTCGAAAGAATGGAATGCCTCTTCCTCCTAGTGGTCCGATTATAACACAGCCCGATAGCCTACTAGCAGTTAATTTTGACTACATCAACTCTTAACTAGAGTTACAAAATACACTCTTCTAGAGTCTTTTACATCGCAAACACGTGGCTAGCCCCTTTTCCATGAATAATCAGGTTGGACGCGACATCCTCCCAAACTATAGGTGTGAAAACAGGAAGGTCAACTTTTGAGTGGCATAGCTTTTGCATACGGCCTCTGATTGACGCGCTTCTTACATTGTTGGAAATCTCTCTTAGTGTAGAATAGCACGAAAAGGTGTGGTGCTAAGTTGGCACAGTTTTACACCCAAAAAACGTCATTTGATGCCGCAAAACGCTCTCGAAAGTTTTCAGACCCTGTTTCGCCAAACTGGATCCCGACAATAAAAACGGTCTCGTGAACTGATTCCTCCACTTTTTCCACTCCAAATGCATCGATATGGATGACAAACAATATAATGATCCAATTTGGATCACTCAGGTAAACAAATTACATTATAGTAAGCATTTAATCTTTCTCAGACAGGAAGTGCTCCCTGATATCCACTTGCTTTTCCTTGACCTCGTCAAGCAAGATATCATGGATCTATTTGCTCCTTGCAAATTTGCCAACATTCAGGCTCAGCCTCATGAACTTCTAGATTCTGGTTCGGACAGGATACTTACTTTTCCAGGAAATATGCTATCACTGTTGAAGCCCATCTTATAGCATTCACAATCTTTTTGGCCAAGAATTGTAGCAAAGTTGCGCACAATCATCAAGATGTTAAGATGAGGCTCTTTGTTTTTTCTCTAGAGAAAGATACAATGCAATGGCACTTAGACAAGCTTGATAAGTATAGGGATAAAAGGGAAGGAAGATATTTGCTCAAAGCTATCAACACCATTAAGAAGAATGAAATGAATGAATTCAATACAAGATTCAATCGCATTGTCAGGGAAATGCATCAAGACTACAAAGCAATTGATAAATCTTTGTTAGAACACTATCTTGACACATTTGTTGTTGATACCTCTTATGAGTTGAGACATTCCAAACCAACCAATTTAGTTGTTGCTCAAGCCGTAGTTGAGGAATTGAAAAAGATAAAAGGGCATCTGGAAAGTCTGAAATTCCTGGTTTTGAAAGAGGTTCGGCTAAAGTTGTTGAAGAATGTAACTAGGTTCGGTCTTCATAATTATATTTGATGTCATAATGAAATGTATTTGTCAAAAGAAAGAAAAAGAAATTTTTTATTATTATTAGTATGACTTATTAAAGCATGGCTTTCATGCTTGGGTCATCATGTTTTAAGTCAGAGTACTCATTGAGGACTTCTAGGATTTATATTGAGTCATTGAAGTCATTGTCCATTTTATGAGACCCTTCTTGGGCTTTTGAATCATGTAAAAAGAATTATTATTGAGTCAAATAAGCCATTTGTCACCTCCACACCAAGTCGGCCCTCACCTTTTCAAGTTGGCTTACATCAGGGTAATTCAAACTCTAGAAGAGGCTATATATACAGTGCAGTTCGATTCATTTGGAGCATCCACTCACAAGTTCGATATATAAGCAAAAGTGTACGAAATTGTAGAAGAAGAATATGGATTGCAAGATCAAAGGTTTTCTGGGTCATCTCTCTCACACGTGTGAAGTTATTGGGCAACTGCATCAAGATCGAAATTTTTGGGCTACTGCATCAAGATCGAATTTTCTGGGCTATTGCATCAAGATCGAGTTTTCCGCTCTAATATCCAGGGTTGCTGGGGAGCGGCTCCCCCCCTAAAACCCGCTCCCGAAGTGCGCTCCCTTCGAGAGCAACTCGATAGCGACCCCAAGAGCGAAATTTTCGCTCCCCAACCTTTTTGCAAATTTTTTTTTGCAATAACATTCCAAATGCAATTTTTTTTTCAAAGAAACAAATCATTTCTGAGTGGGGCAGCCTAATAATCAAGCCTATGGCCCTAAATGATATGCGATTCATGGTAATGTTAAATTCTTAAAGTAAAAGTGACATTCTCCTTAAACTTCATTTTCATCCTTCTACTTAAATTTTTAACAATACCATGAAATGACTCGAGATGTTTGAGAGTGGTTCCGACCTCATTGGATTTCATATGGAGAAAATAGAATTTTAGATCTAATTCAAAATCCAGCAGACTTATCGGTTTTTCAGGATTTTGGGATTGGGGGGATTACAATGTTTCCATTGGATTTTGTCATGTATTAGGGTATGGTACTCGTATTTAATCAAGAGCACCAATCCCTCTATGTACCTTGATATTAGTCACATTGGTTTTCGAAATCCTCTATCATGACCCTACTAAAAATGTACCCATCACTCAAACAAAATCTTGACTTGACATGTTATGTTTTTTCGATCTTATGTTAATGCCTAGAGGGTGATATTAATGACAAAGATCCCTATACAAATATAGAGGTAATGGCAAAGATGCCTCTGGATATTAATGCTTAGAGGGTGATAATAATGACAAAGATCATGATTTTCCAACAAGACTCAAAAATTAGACATTTCTCGTGGCAGCAAAAGGCCCAATCATTAGCAATAGATAATAGATTTACTTGTCTTTTCTAGTTTCTAGTAGTTTTTATAAATATTGACTCTTTCATATTTATTATGATATTTTTTGTAAACAATATACGACAATTCAAGTTTGAAGTTTGAAGTTGGCTATTATAACTCATTGGTAATGAATTATGAATATGATACTTCGTGAAAGTTGAAAGTTGTTTCATTTCATTTCATTTTATAACATTTCATTTCATGTTAGATATTCTTTGTTGTAATGGTTGCACTTAGCTTACAAGTACAACTTTGGTGATCAATGATGATAAATGTTATATATTGAATTTTGAAAGCTTGAAACTTAAAGATTGATGAATCATGAGACTCAACATGTTGTATGTTACTAACTTGTGGACGTGATTGATCAAGATTATAACTTTTAAATGATTGATGTTATATGGTTCAATCTATGTTTTTATGCTTTTTAAATCTAATTCACCATTCTACATGCTTTTGTTGACATATATGCATCAAAATATAAAAATATATATATTATATAAAAATTTGCTCCTTGATTCGCTCCAGAACAGGGAGCTTCTGAAAATGTCGCTCCCACTCCGAAGTAACCTTGGTTGCATCAAGGTCAAAGCTGCGATTGCATCAAGGTTGACGCTGCTACTCCGTCAAGGTCGAAGTTGTTGCTGCATCAAGGTCGAAGTTGCTACATCAGGGTCGAAGTTTCTATTGCATCTAGGTCGAAGTGTTGTTGCTTCTAGGTCGAGGATCTAGTGTTGCTACTAGATCGAAGTTTTGTTGCTGCACTATCAAAGTTTTGGGTCAAAGTTGTTGTTGAAAGGTTATCATCTGCAGAAGAAGGGAAGGGTTGACTTGGTGATTAGAGGAAGTTTGTGTCTAAGTCAAAGAGTCTTGGAGTATCTCGTGAAACTATTGAAGGAAGAGTTGTTGACTAGGTTTTCCCCTAGATAGGGGTTTTTCCCTGGTTGTCCCCCTACATCTGGTGTCCTTGATCTTCGTGTTATTGTTTTGGCAATTACCTAATGAACTAAGATAAAAGAAGAACACAAGAAAGTTAATAAGAACATTAGAAAATCACAAGTAATTATCATCGTAAAGAAAATCTTTCTTCCTTTCTAATTTTCCAACATGGTATCAGAGCTTAGGTGAAGAAGAAGGAAAAAGGCAGCCTGAAGATCTATTGAAAGGAGGATAAGGAGTCTAAAGAAGTTGAATAAGGGTCATCAAAGCGGATCATATACGGAGAGAAGCCTACTATCTTCAAGAAACATGTCTAACTCAATAAAGGGAGAAAACAAATTAGGAGCATCCAATTACAAGGCATGTTAAAAGAGGATAGATCTCATCCTCAAAAAGAATGAAGTTTTGGATCTAGTCAAAGGAAAAATGAAGAAACCTTCAGAAGGATCAAATGATGCAGACAAGGCAAAGTTAAGAGAGTTAGAAATATTGACTATGAGCCTAATGGTAGATGGTATAAATGATAACCTTATCCCATACATTTCCAACATAGACTCCGCTCAAGAAATGTATGAAGCTTTATCCAAATTGTTTACAATCAAGAATCTTGGTCAAGTTGCAAGTCTCTTAAGAATGAACTAAAGACCATGAAAATGACAAAGGATGATATTGTGGCTTCCTTCTTTGTAAGGATAGCTAGAATTAGAGATATTCTCCAAGCCATAGATGATATAGTACCTGAAAAAGAGCTCATGATTGTTGCACTTCTGGGATTTTGTTAATTTTAGATAACCATGGTGTGTTCCATGCTTAATGCAAATTTACTTCAATCTTTCTTAGGCCTGATTCAATTTAGCAATCACATAAATATGAAAGTAAAATGTTGATAGAACACAATAATAGATCAACAAAAGACAAGCCAATAATATAGATCAGATTTTACAATTCTTCTTGTCCAGCAAAGATATAGGATAGTGTGTGTTACAGCAGTCAACAGGATGCACCAGCCAGCAAAGTCTTTCTCAACATCAGATCAACCACCCTCCAAAATGTCACAAACAGCCCTCAAGGACAGCTCATAAAAAGTCAACGTTGGTCAACAAAAGCCAAGACATAAAAGTCAACGCAGGATAGTCAACACTGCAGATTTAGGGCTTCGGTCAACCTGCTCCTTTTTCCTCAATTTTTGTGCCCAGCGACAGAGTTCAAAATCGGATTTTCAGGAAAGTTTGGAGGTCAAACGATCAATGCACAGCAAACAGCCCTAAAAAAGATCCGCAGATTTCCCCAGCTTCATCTCCACACGTGTGAAGGAAAGAGGCCTCCAAAGGCTATCGAACCAACTAGATCACAATGAGAGAATGTGTGATGAGTTGATGAGCAAATGATCTCCAAGTCTCTCCAATTTATATCCTTCAGTGAGGGTGTTTGACACATCTATTAGGCTTGTGAGCCTACATTACAAATCTGGTTGATCTTGCACAAGTGTGGAAAATAAAATCAAAATATATGTTCTGCTCATCCAAACAAGATGATCCTTAGATCAATCTTGTACCTCTCCGAAAGAGGAATCCAACAAAAATATGATCATCATCATATGAGCAGTGCAACATGGAGTTTGGACCTAGTTGCCCAAAATTAACAGATTTCCACCTTCATGGAGTGCCTTTGCTTCAGGGATAAGCGATTGGAAGGTATGGAACGCATGTAATCAAGAAGAAGTGAGAATTTCATTAGTAACCAACACAGAGAATGAAGAAGAGAATTTTTCAAATGCCTACTCCGCTCATCTCAAGAACAAAGGAACCTTCAAGAAGTCTAAAGGGCCAAGAAGGAAGCTAAACCTATCCAAGATAGAATGCTACAATTGTCACAAGATGGGTCACTATAGAAATGATTGTCCTGACAATCCTAGGAATAAAAAGAGGAACAGGGATCAAGCAAATGTTATCGAAGAAGGATCTCCAAAGAAGAACAAGACCAAAGAATCAGAAATAAAGGGCTTACACTACCAAGTCCTCTACTCTAAGTTTTGATTGTTTTCATTTATGCTTTGTTTTCTAGTATTTATAGGTTTAACATGCTTTGGAAAAACATTTTGAATTGTTTTGATAAAGTTATAGGTATCCCTCAAGAATGGATTGAGAGGGAGCCCTCACCATTTTCCAAAGATAAGTATCTTACTCCTTGTATTAATATTTTATATTTGATTTCCCTCTCTTATCTAGATGTGTTTGTATTAGATGCTAATAACATTTGTTTTGATATTTTCCTTGTTTAGGAAAGGCTCGTTGAATACTCAAGGGTTATGGAGGAGACTCCACAAGACAAACCATGACAGAAATTCTATTGAAATTGATGTCCTACAAGGTTTGTTGAGAAATAACTCAAAGGTATGTCTTAAACCATAAGCTTTGTTCTCTTTGTTAGGATATTTTTTATCTAAGACCTATTTTAGCTACTAGCATTGCTGATGATTCCACAAGGTTGTATAAGTTTGACAACTTTGGGTCATCATATCTTCCCTCCGTTTTTGTTGCTCATAATGATGAAGTGAGCAAACTTTGGCATGAGCGATTTGGTCACTTAAACTATCGCTCTCTTCAAACTCGATGTAAGTCACTTTCGTATTTTTGGAAGTGATGCTTGGGCCCATTTTCCAGATGCGAAACATAAAGACTTAGAACCTAAGAGTGAGAAATGCATTTTTGTTGGATATTCTGAAGATGTCAAAGGTTATAGACTTCTTCAACCAAAAGCCAAAAATATAATCATTAGAAGAGATGTAAAATTTGATGAAAATATATCAGCCTGCGATCCTAGTTCGACGAGTGTGCCACCTTTGGCCTGTGAGCCTGATTCGGCATATGTGCCACCTCTCTCTCTCTCTCTTCTATTTTTAATAGCATTCCTTCTAGTTTAGATGATGACAGCAAGGATGACAATCCTTCTCCACCTCTTGAAATTATTCCTTTTACTCCACAGCTTCCAAGATGGGTCCGCTCTACTCGAAATGCAGCAGGGTCTCTTGCAGGTGACCCTGCCGATCGACGACGTACACGTTCTCAGTTCGAAAGAGCCTCTTCCTTATTGGCTCAAGTTCCAGAAAATCCTGATCCAGAAACCTTTGAAGAAGCCTCCGGTCATCCAGATTGGGATGAAGCTATGAATGAAGAATATTGTTCCTTATTGATGAACGATACTTGGGATCTTGTTCCTCTTCCAAAAGGAAGAAAACTTGTCAGATGCAGATGGGTGTACAAAACAAAGTTTGGACCAGATGGAAAAGTGGATAGACATATGGCTCGTCTTGTTGCTAAAGGATTTTCACAAGTTGAAGGCATTGACAATACTAAAACCTTCTCCCTTGTTGCCAAAATGAATTCTATCTGCCTTGTTCTTTCCCTTGCTGCCTCCTTTAAATGGGAAGTCCCTCAGATCGATGTTAAATCCACCTTCTTACATGGAGATTTGCATGAAGAAATCTACATGGAACAACCCCCTAGCTTTATCCAGAACGACTCTAGCCTTGTTTGTCGCCTTAGGAAGTCTCTCTATGGTCTCAAACAAGCTCCTCGGGCTTGGTATGCCAAAATGGATAGATTTCTAATAGATAATGGCTTTTCTAGGTATCATTCTAACAACACTCTCTACACCAAGAAAGTGGGTAAGTCCTTCACAATCCTTGTTCTTTATGTTGATGATCTTATCTTTACTGGTAGTGATCCAAACCATATAAACCATGTGAAGTCTAGCCTCAAAAAGAAGTTTGAAATGACAGACTTAGGACACTTGCATTATTTCCTTGGTCTTCAAGTCTTGCAATCCAAGGAAGGCATTACCCTCTCTTAGTCCAAGTATGCCAGTGATCTTCTACACCACTTTCACATGGAAGACTGTAAGCCAACCCCTTCTCCCTTTCAGTCTGGAGTCAAGCTTTCAGTCACTTGTACTACCCTTGAAGTTGATGCTACCTTATAACATCAACTTGTTGGTAAACTTTTGTATCTAACCCATACCTGTCCTGACCTTTCCTTTGTCGTTGGTCTTGTCGCTCGGTTTATGCACCAACCTCATGAAAGTCACTAGAAAGCAGCTAAAAGAATACTTCGATATATTTGAGGTACAGTTCAGTTCGGGATTCATTATAGTGCAGGAGCATCTCCATTGTTTGATTGGTTTCACTGATTCTGATTGGGCTGGTGACCCTGATGATCGAAAGTCTACTGCAGGATATGTATTCACTCTTGGTTCAGGACCTATTACTCTATCTTGTAAGAAACAAAGTGCCATCTCTCTTTCTTCAGCAGAAGCAGAGTATCATGGTGCAGTTGAAGCCAGCAAGGAAGCCATGTGGCTTCGTCAGATCCTCTCTGAATTTGGTCTTCATCAGCAACATCCAACTACACTTTTGTGTGATAATCAGAGTGCCATTCAGCTATGTAAAGATCCAGTTCAGCATCAACGTATGAAACACATTGAGCTCCACATACACTTCATCAGAAAGCTCATTCATGATTGTGTTCTTGAAGTGCAGTATTTTCCAACCAATGATCAAGTAGCCGATATCTTTACAAAGGCTCTCATAGAAGCGAAGTTTACCAAACTTCGATCCATGCTTGGAGTTCAGGAAAGTTATCATTAAAGGGGGATAGGCTCTAATGCCTCCTTCCTTCTCCTATTGCGTCACCTTTGTAAATCCTTCAATCCTATCCCAAGTTGTTCTTAAGGGGGGATGTTAGGATATTTCGACACATAGGAAATAGGCTCCTTTTGTGTCACCTTTGTAAATCCTTCAATCCTATCCCAAGTTGTTCTTAAGGGGGGATGTTAGGATATTCGGGACACATAGGGAAATAGTTAAGAATAACTTAGTCTAGTGTAGAGTTAGGTAAAGTGTGTTTCTTTACTATGTACATTTGTAACTTATAATCCGACGGTCACGATTTGTAGTGATCCGACGGTTATCTCTCTCCTCGGTATTAACGACACTTGATCCGTGGCCTAACACCCGATTGGTCTATGATCTCTATTTAAAGAGCATGGAGGGTCATTTGTTCAGTAACTGTTTATGAGAGAAACATATGTAAATTTTCTTTTTATATTAATAAATTGTCTAAAGTGGCTGCGTTGGCTCAGGCCGTGGACTATTTCCCTCTTCGAGGGTTTTAACCACGTGATTATATTGGTGTACTGATTTGTGATCTATTTGTGAGCGGTGACCTTTGGTTCTTGATCTAAGGAACTTACCCTGTAAATTCCTACACTCTTCGTGATAAAGGTATATTCATTCATTTTAATAAATTTACTTCACATTACTAACATCGTTATGCCTAGGACCTTTGAATCACAAAGATTCTTATTTGGGTGATTAATCATTAGATTGAATCCACCCTCATTAAAATCATTTAACATGTTGTGAAACCCTAAAAAGGATCTTTGTAAAACCCTAACCTAAGGGTATATCAATGCTAATGTGAAAACCGTAGTCTACTTATAGTTATTGATGAAATCTAGAAAATCCTATTCTTTTGATGTTTGAGGTTTTGATGATAATGTCATGTTTAGAGTTTTGGTAATGTTATGGAAACCCTAGGGTTGGATGGTAATGTCTATGTATTAGACCTTTAGAGGTTTTCGTAAATTAGGGTTTATGAGCAAAACCCTTATATATCTAGAGTAAGATCCTAGGAATGAAACCCTAGGTGTATGTTTGTCTATCTAATCGAAACCCTAGCCTGATCAAGATTGTTATATGCCTAACTTTAATGTATTGATATTTGTGTCTTGGGTTTTCCTGATATATGTTGTTGTGATATGCATGAGCATGATTATCCTAGATATGTATATTGTTGATGATCATAGTTCTAGGGTTTGTAACTAAACCCTAGTAGAAGTTTGATATTCTAGGATATGCTGATATTTTTTCAGATGTGATGATAAAGTCTCGTGTTTACAAAAGGTTGGTCATATTGTTGAAACCTTAGATTGTGTTGTGATTGGTTTTGATTGTCGATATCTAAGGCTTAGTATCTCATATATGGGATCTAGGGTTTGCATTAAATCCTAGTAGAAATCTAACATATGAATTCTAAAGTTGTTAGATGCATTACTTGTTTGGATTGCTTCTAGGGTTTGCAATATGTCATAAAAGAATTTGTAATATCTTGGAAAGTAATATTGAAACCCTAGATATAATAAGATTGATATCTTGATTGAGTTATTTTAAATGATATAGGGTTTGTAACAAAACCAGTGCAAAAAGCTGAAATATAGAAGTATGTGTCTCTTGATGATTATGAACCTAACTAAGTTTAGGTATTTGGTGTCTAAAGTCTAGTGCTTCAATTATTGTATGATTTTGATATAGTTAAACTCCATGCTTCTATATATGTATTTGGTTGTACTTGTTGTTTAAGTTGTGCAGGTACATAATCTTCAAGATGTCGAAGATATTTGTAAGTAAAGCTGACTTGATTGGCAAGCAGGATAAAGGAAGTTATATGAATGATGATGATCAAGGTGAGTCTGATAAGAAGGATGGAAGCCATGAAAGATTCTTCGATGTCATAGAAAGTAGTCGATCTCCCTAAGTTAGAAGGGAGTCTAGCTAAAGGAAAAGGCATATCTCCCAAGTTGAGAGAGAGGGCATATTATAGTCATGACAGATACCTTGAAGAAGAAATTAGAGAATGTATATTGAGGTGTTGCTAAAAGAAGGAAAGCAGGATCTCGTTGTAGAATATGTTGTTGCATGTAAAGTAGGAAAGAAAGTTGTATGATTGAGGAAACTTATGTCAAGATTTGTTTGGGAAGCCTCTAAGTCCTACAGTGACAAAATTGTGAAGCAGCATCAAGATGTTTGAAGACCCAAAAGGTCTGTGTTTACTTATGTGTATTTGAAAGATTGTTTCTGATTGGGGTTGTGTTTTTACAAGTAAATCTCTTGGGGTTTTGTTATCATGTTTCACATGCTTGTTGTTACCGATCTGTTTGATTGGGAGATATTTGTTACCGATTTGAATAATCAGGAAGTGTTGAGGCATTGTGTAATGCCTAGGAGGACATCTGGCCAGCATGTGTGTTGATGTCTAGTTCCTGAAGTAGGGAAGGTGGTGTTGGCCATAGAGCTCTGACCTTGCATTATGCACCTAGCTCCCTGGGTTGACGGTTAGCAAGAAAGCCCGATGGTACCTAGAGTGGCTGAGAGCCTTATTCCATCTTAGTCCCAACTAGATAGATAGCCCTGGTCAAGAATCTAGTATGTGGTGTGAAAATTCTACTGTAGTGTACTAGTTTATTTCCTCCTACTTGATTTAATTAATACAAGTTATTTTCAGAAATTAGATTCAAAAAACTACAACCTACACATGCAGATCATTTACTGAATAATTCACTCATGCAACAAAGTGACACATGGATTTTTGGACATAAGTCCCCAAAAAAACCCAAAGCGGGAAATCCGGTTTAGCAGATATGAGGGTTTATTATTAAGTAGTTCTGAGTACAGCAAATCTAGGTTCCAACCTTGGAAAACCCAACAGAGAATAAAAGATATCAAATCTGCAGCTAACCTGAAGATCTAGTGCCAAATATCTGACTGATCCACAACCTCAAATGGGATTTACAAGACTCAGCCCTAACACTAGAAACCCTCAGCACTACTTCTAAAGCCCCAGTGTTGCCCTGGAGGGACTGCGTCAGCCTCTGCGTGGCTCTAGGAGGCCCTGTGTCACCCTAGGAGGGTCTATGTTGCCCTTGCGCTGCCTCTTCTTGGCCAGCGTCAGCCCAGCGTGGCCCTAGCTGCCTCTGCGTTGTCCCTGCTGCTCTGCATGGCTCTGAAGCCTCTCTGTGTTGTCCTTGTTGCTGCTCCTCTTGCCTCTTGTTGTCTCTTGGCTCTGGAATCAGAACATTCCCTTGGCCAATACTACCCCTCCCTGCAAAAAATTCCACCGGAAATTCTTAGCAAACCCGCCCTAAAATTCCATAACTATTCCTCAATTCTACAGAAATTGTGTGTCCTCAACTAACCCTCAAGCCTTTCTCTTATACTTTTTCGTTGAACCCTTCAACGGCCGAGATTAAATCATCCATCAACTGCTGAGATTAAAAGACTGCTTGATCCATGTGACTTAAGACAATTTTAGCACATGTGTTAATTAATTCACGTTAATTATTTTATTTTCCTAAGTTAGACTTAGGAAATCCATTAAAAATAATTAATTATTTGAACAACTTGAAATTTCTCAAATCCATTTCTGGGTCTTGTAGATCAAGTGTACTCTAGTCCCTCCACAAAATTTGGGACCTAGAGCACAACTGACGCTACCCCAAATACACAAAATCTCAACATGTGGCACCGTGAGTGCCTAAACTCTTCAAGGACCCAGATAGATTGTCCTAGTGAGGAATCTAGTTTGCGGCACCATGAGTGCCTAAACTCTTCTAGGACCCGGATAGATTGCCTTGGTCAAGAATCTAGTCTGTAAAATCTTCATGGTTTATGTGTTTTGAGATCTTCCTTGTACTTGTATATTTATGTGTAATCATGAATACCTCCCTAGTTAAGGAGTGTTAAAGAATGTAACTAAGTTCGGTCTTCATAATTATATTTGAAGTCATAATGAAATGTATTTATCAAAAGAAAGAAAAAGAAAATTTTATTATTAGTAGTATGACTTATTAAGGCATGGATTTCATGCTTAGGTCATCATGTTTTAGGTGAAAGTCCCCGTTGAGGACTTCTAGGATTTATATTGAGTCATTAAAGTCATTGTCCATTTTATGAGACTCTTCTTGGGCTTTTGAATCATGTAAAAAGAATTATTATTGAGTCAAATAAGTCATTTGTCACCTCCACACCAAGTTCGCCCTCACCTATTCAAGACGACCTACATCAGGGTAATTCGAACTCCAGAAGAGGCTATATATACAGTGTAGTTCGATTCATTTGGAGCATCCGCCCACAAGTTCAATATACAAGCAGAAGAAGTAGAAGTGTATGAAGTTGCAGGAGATCAAAGTTTTTCTGGGTCATCTCTCTCACACGTGTGAAGTTATTGCGCTGTTGCCTCAAGATCGAATTTTCTGGGCTACTGCATCAAGATCGAAATTTTTGTTGTTGCCTCAAGGTCGAAGCTGCTACTCCATCAAGGTCGAAGTTGTTGTTGCAACAAGGTCGAAGTTGTTGCATCAGGGTCGAAGTTTCTTCTGCATCTAGGTCGAAGTGTTATTGCTTCTAGGTCGATGATCTCGTGCTGCTACTAGATCGAAGTTTTGTTGTTGCCAGGTCAAAGTTATGGGTCAAAGTTATTGCTGAAAGGTTATCATCTCCAGAAGAAGGGAATGGTTGACTTGGTGATTGGAGGAAGTTTGTGTCTAGGTCAAAGAGTCTTGGATTATCTTGTGAAACTATTGAACGAAGAGTTGTTGACTGAGTTTTCCCGTAGATAGGGGTTTTGCCCTGGTTGTCCTCCTACATCCGGCGTCCTTGATATTTGTGTTATTGTTTTGGTAATTACTTGATGAACTAAGATAAAAGAAGAACACAAGAAAGTTAATAAGAACATAAGAAAATCACAAGTAATTATCATCGTAAAGAAAATATTTCTGCCTTTCTGATTTTCCAATAAAAGCTAAGGGGAAAGAGGTAAAAGAAGAACATGATCCAATTAAAGAATTAACTAAAATGATCAAGGAAATGAAGGTTGAGCATGCTAGAGAAATGAATGTCATGCAAGCTAGGTAATTCACATGGAAAGAAATTAAACTCAAAATATGCAACCTAGGAATAATAACAATAATAAAGGTAATAATAATGCATGGCCATGGAAGAATCCTCCAAATGAACAAAGACCGCCAAATCCACTTGAATCTACCAATGTTGTTGATCATCCTATGCCATTTTGCAGACCATGTGAAAGTTTTCACGAAGAAAGATCTTGTGCCTTTGCCAAAAGAATCCTAGAGGAAGGAACAAGTGAACAAATAAACAATATTAGTCAGGATTCTCGAAAAGAAAATTGTTGTAAGGAAATGATCTCTTCATCGTTCATCATCAATAATTTTAGTGATGAAAAAGATCTTATTACACATTTGTATGGTGAAAGACCATCTCAAGAACAAATATTAGAAATTTCCAAAAGCAAGGGTTATACTTATCAAAAGAAAGGTAAAGATCGGAATCAGAACAAGCAACAAGTTGCCTCTAAAACTTATTACTCAAGACTTAAGATTGATTGGGTCTCATGGGTAAACACTACTAAGATCTTTGTTCCAGTGTTAGAGCTCCTAAAGATTCCATCTCAAAGAATTGCATTTTTGAAGGCCTTAGGCATATCTCAGTGGCATAAGACCAATGTTCCACTAAGTCCCCTGGAGGTGGGAGAGAGGGGACGAGGGAGCGCGGGAGCGGCCTATGCAAAAGCTCCCTACCAATTTTCAGGAAATGTGGGGGGACGTCAGGGTCATAAAAATTATAGAAAATAAAAATATATATTAATATTATAATATTATATATGATATATCATTGAATAATATAATATTATTTTTCATTTTTGCAAGGAATGTATATACAGGTGATCATACACTTACATCATGAAAGATAAATGATAAATGATAAAATTTAAAAATTATAAATCGATGAATAATGAATCATGAATCATCTAACTGAAACAAATTTAAAACTTAAAAGTTAAAACATAAAACATACATCATAGATTCATCATTCATATGTAACTTTGTCACTGCAGTATATAATCATTAATGAAACATAAAACATATAGTTTAAAGTTATGTCTGAAACAGTGAAACATAAAACATAAATGATAAAAGTTTAAAACATAACATATGAATATCAAATGATATCATCATAATGATAAATAAGCATAAATGCTCAAGGTAATGCCCCACTATTCTCTGCATCCAGCTGCTGCACGAATATATCAGGATCAACCATGTCACCATCTGAATCAGAATCACTTTGATTCTCAAACATGCTTAGTGGCACACCAACCAACCTCGTATGTGTCTCATCAAGCCTCTCCTCCATATCAATCTGTGCATCATCCTCTGGATCAACATCCCATCGGGTTGCTGGTCCCTTCAAATACTCAGGTGTCTTCCTATGCTCAAGACGTAGGGCACTGTGCACGGCAACTAACTTCTCAGCTCTTTTAGAGGTAAGCCTATTCCTCTTGATAGAGTGTATGAAGCTATATGTGGACCAGTTTCTCTCTGTTGCAGAGGAACTAGCAATCTGAGACAACGCACGCATAGCAAGATGTTTGAGCTCTGGAGCACCATCCCCATTCATCCTCCACCAACCAACAGGGTCATCTTGGGCTAGATCATCGCGATCTGCCCGAGCACCATGTGTGTTGAAGGGGCCACTAAGAGATGCAAACTGAACAAACTGTCTTTGCAACTTTGCCCCCTCCTCCTCACTGTACATCTTTGCAATTGCAGCTAGGAAGCCACTCTTTACCTCTGGATCATCAATAGGAGGCACTCTCCCAGGCCTTTCAACATACCATTTTGGGTTTAATGCATATGCTGCCATGTGCAAAGGTGTGTTCATGCAATCCCACCTACGCTAAATGATGGGTTGAATCTGGGATGTATAGAACTCTAATGAGGGCTCCCTCTGCTTAATGGTTGCCTTCACACGACCCAACATGCTATCAAAGGTCTCATACATTTCTCCAAGGCTAGGAGAATCCGTATCAGTGTAACGAATGACCTCCACAATAGGGCCCAAGAATGACACCAAATAAGCACAACCCGCCCACCAATCATTGTCCTAAACCTGGAGCCTGACCTTCTTCCCTGAGTCTGTCTTTGATTCTGACCACCTTCCCCAGTCTAAACTCACAACCAAGGATTGTAGGGGTGCTTGTACCTCTAACATCATCTCCAATAAGAGAAAATAGCTAGCATATCTAGTATCGGTGGGCTTGAGGAATTCCTTCCTCGTGTGAGCCCAATACATCGCCAAGGAGGTGTGGTGGTTGCAAATAAACATCTGCACATCTCTAGCAGCTGTCACCAAATCTGATATCCACTGAATTTTGCCCATGTCCTTCAGTGCATTATTGAGTGCATACACACAACAAGGAGTCCAAAAAATATGTTGATACCTGTTTTGAATCAATAACCCAGCTAATCTACAAACTGCTGCTGCATCTGTCACAACCTACACCACACTATCAACACCAACATCCTCTATAGCTTCTCGAAGAAGCTCAAATTGGAAAGCTGCATCCTTGCGCTTTCCAGAACAATCAACAGCTTTAAGAAAGAATGGACCTTGTGCACATGTCACTATGATGTTGATTAGTGGGCGTTTTCGAATGTCAATCCATCCATCCATAACAATAGAGCAACCAAACCTCATCCATGTTTGTCTCATTCTCTCTTTCTGCACATTAATTTTAGACACTTGTCTATCTAAAATTGATGTTCTTAGCTTATGTTCTCCAGGTGGTACATATGAAAGCCCTATTTTTGCAATTGCTTGGACCATTTCGTTTTAATAAGGTGAACGCACAACATGGAAGGGAATTCCATTGGCAAAAAGAAATTTGCCAATTGCATCATCTGTGTCATCTCGATCTATAATATTGTACATCCCAGACACTGTAGCACCCATGACAGAAGAACAAGATGCAGCTACGGAACCTGTAGCACCCTTTGCCTTTTTTGATGAAACACTGGATGGATCAACATTTCTGCTAGAAAACATTCCTTTTATAGTGGTTGTCCTTTCTAGCCTCCAAAATTGCTCTCTTAGAGCTGGAGTCATGTGCTTTGAGAGACACATATTGACTCCTTTACCTGTGATTGCTAAAATATGTTGCTTCACCCTGGTATAGCTGCCAACAAAGTGATGGCCACAAATATTGCAAACCCAATCACGTGAGCCACCTCCAGCTTTTGGATTTTTTTTAGGAAGTCTGGTTGCATAGATTAGAAGTGGTTTGTGATGATTAAAGGCCCCCTTTGCAAATTTTTCCAGATCTGTTGGTGGGCCTTCAAAATTTAGTGACCTCTTGTGACTGCTTTGAATTTCAATTTCTTGGTGTGCGTCTTCTAACGGATTATCACTATAGGTGCTCTCACTGTCACGACTGTTAGGTGACTGACTTTGGCTCATGGTTTAAACTTGCTGCAATTGCAAAAAAAATTAAAAAATTAAAATTCAATTTCGAAATAAATTTAAATTATAAAAGTTAAAACAATGAACATTGAAAATTTTAAATTTCAAATCTATTATACACTGTACAGTATACTAATAGTAATACTAATTAATTAATAAATAGAAAAAAAATAAATTCTCTATTATATTAAATAAAAATTAAAATTATGATTTATCTGTAAAACTAAAAAATTTAAATTTAAATTTAAATTCTCTATTATAAAATTTAAATTCTCTGTTATAAACTTATAGAATTAAATTCTCTGTTATAGGCTATTTCGGATTTCCTGAAGCAAGAGAAATCTGGACCTTAAGGCTTAGACAGCAAGGTCTTTTTGAGGAGGGTTCAAGGTCTGTTTGAACTTGGAAGAACAAGGGCTCCTAGGCAGCAAGGGTTTCTGTGAAGGTTTAGAAGCCTGCTTGTGACCGAAATTGGACTAGTCTGGACTTGCAGATCAGTGTCCCCATCCTGAGAACGAATCTGTCCTGTTTCCGTTTCTGGGGGTCAATTTTTTGTGGATCTTTGGTAATTGCTGTGATATGATTTGAATGCTTGGACTAATAACTATCAGTGTTACACGGGGAGTATCCACAACAGAGTATCATTTGGCTTAAGGTGCAGTGAATGGGTGTTATAAGTTATAACTTATACTTACTTGAGGCCGAGGTTCTTAAAATGTCAAGGCTGCTAGAGGCCGAGGCCGAGAAGGTCAAGACCAACGACGGCGGCGGCTGGAGGAGGCGGTGGCTGCTGGAGGAGGCCGAGACCAGGTGGCGGCTGCTTCTGCTCCGGGTCGCTGCGGCTGCTATGGCAGCTAGCCGCTGCGGGTGCTCAACCAAAGTTCAAACAAATGTTCACTGCTATCACTGCTATCACTATGGCGGCACACTGTGATCACTATGGCGGCTCGGGCTCATTGCTATGGCAATGAAACTATGTGGCGGCAATGAAACTATGCCTATGGCGGCTCACTGCTCAGTGCTATGGCAATGAAACTATGTGGCGAGAATAAAACTATGCCTATGGTGGCGACAATGAAACTATTAACTATGCCTATGCAATGAAACTTACGACAAATGACAATGAAACATATATGATATAATAGATACATAACATATAATGATATAAAGTTTAAACCTATATAAGTTATTTATAATAAATATTAAATATTAAAAATTAAAAATTAAAATCGTTTTTTATTATAATTTTAATTTTTTTTTCATTTAAAAAAAAAAATTAATGTGGGCCCCACCCGCTCCCTCCCGCCCCCTTCACGCCCCCTCCCATCCCCCCATGCCCCCTCGACCCCTCCAGATGGGGAAACGTCCCCTTTGTCGTCCCCCTCAAATTTTCGGATTTTGGGAGAGTCGAGAAACGTCCCCAAGACCCCGAATCGCGGGGGGGCGAGGATTCTAGACCCCGAATCGCAGGGGGGACGAGTCCTCGTGTAACACTAGATAAGACTGATGTGTACCATATAGATGAAGAAATCAAGTTGAAGGATCTGAATTCCTACATGACAAATGAATATCATCAACCTTTCTTCTTAACCTTAGAAGTTAATGATCACTTGCTTCATAATTGTATGTTGGAGTCAGGAGCCTCAACAAATGTCATGACTAAGAAAGTCATGGACCAATTAAATTTAAGGATTTCAAGGCCTTATCATAATATTTGCTCTATGGATTCAAAGAAGATTGAAGTCCTCGGTATAATTAAGGATTTGCAAGTAGCTTTGGCTAATTACCCATACAGAATAATCACCATGGACTTTGTTGTCATAGATGTTCCTGATGTATGGGGAATGCTTTTATCAAGAAAGTTTGAAGTTGATCTTGGAGGGATGTATTTAGTTAGATTTTTCATATTCTACTATCGCTACGGCAGCAGGTGGTACGGTCAGATTATACAGGGATGTAGAAAGAAGGTAACATCTTGAGAATTTGAAGAGGCCAGACGACAAAGAAGTTGAAGCATAGGGGCATCCTTCATAATACAATGCAGTAGTGACGGAGTTCTTCCAGCCTGCCCAAGATTCTTTTTCATCTTATCTCACAAACAAGAAAAGGAAAAGGACCAGATTTGATGAAGACATGAGGTGCAATATTGAGGCTCTTCGTCAACCAAAGAGAATCAGAATTCAGAAGGGAACGTTTGATAAGCAGCCTATGGATTCACTTGAGAGCAAACAGGTTCTTCGGATTGAGCCACAGGGATGACATTTGATGCCATAAGGCATCCTTTGTATCATATCTCTAACCCTACTCTCTTAGATAGAATTTCATTTATGTCATTACTCATTAGTTAGTTTTCTTTTATATGCATTTATATTTTATGTCCTTGTGTTTCATTGTTAGAATAGGTTTTCTATTCTAGCAAATGTTCCATATACTTGATGATGTATACATGATGATTTTGATCTAAAACGGATATATATTGGATGTTACTTTGTTTATTTGGACAAAGGATTACGGATTCTCACATTCCTTCAAGCAAAGCAATGTGTCCCCATGTAGAGCCAGATCTTGACCCCACTTTGTCAACAATCCAAGAAGCAGAGTACAAAAGAACAGGTCAAAAAAATTTCAAATCAATGTCATCATTCAGCTTCTAGTTGTATCATTGTAAACCCAATTTCTGCAAAAATTATTGTAAATGATGTTGGTATGACGATTAAGCCATCTAACAACACTTAGGTAAGTCTATGAATTTTGTCAAAATATTTCATCCTAGAAGTTTTTTAACGTCCCCGAATTATGTGTGATTCTGAACACGGATAATCAACAAAGTTTTTCTTCAGTTATAACCCCAAAGCTAGAGTGGAATTCATTGACAAGGTCTTAGCTAAGTCCTAGTGTTTATCGAATCTATGTAAAAGTGTGTTTAGGAATATTTTAGTGCAAAGTTACTTACAGTTACACACCATGGCTAAATTATTTTATTATAGACACGCTTGGTTTCATACTAGATCATATTGTGTCGCAAAATATTTGGGTAGTGCCTTGAGGGTCTATGTCCAAATGTGTATTTCCCCTTCTAGGGGTTGAATTAATTTGTAATATCTTGATGTAAAAAATATTTTAGAGCATGGTTACTCAAAGTTAGACACCATGGCAAAAATATTTGAGTGCAAAATTAAATAAAATCCTAAGCCAGAAAATTAATTAATTTTGAATCAAAAAATAATTTGAGAGAAAATAAATTCTCTCCAAGTGGAAAATAATCAAAAATTCATGGGTCAAAGAAGAATTAATTTATGAAGGACCTCCACCAAGGGAAAAATGGATTTTTAAGAAAATTTGGCCCCTTGGACCTTGGTGGTTAAGTCAAAGTGAATTTTTTGGACTAATAAAAAAGGGTTTTAAGAGAAATTTGAATTTTTCCTCAAAAACAAAAAATCAATGGTGGAGATCAAGTTATTTTCAAAGGAAGATCAACGGATTGGATTATTTTGATGAGTATCAAGCCAACTAGTCATTATTTCCACTTGGAGGCGTTCTATTCTCTCATTTTCTATATAAGGAAGCTATTGAGCTCCTCATCTCATCTTTGGATGATGTAATCTGTAACACAGGTATTGAGCCTTGCTCTGCTGGAATTGTATATCTCATAATAGAAAGACTTTTGGGTTTCAATTTCATGGTGTTCTTCTATCTGTTGATCTGTGCTATGTGCTAGTGATTTTTATGCTCTATATTATATGTGCTTCATAAAATTGTTATTTCATTTGTTGCATGACGAAACATCTATTGGTACAGGTATCTTGCCTTAGGTGTTGGGTTTAAATCTATAGGTCTAAATCTCTTTGAATAGAGATCTACAGATATGCTAGCCCTTGGTCTCCAAGTTCTTAGACTATGCGGAGGAATCGATCGTGTTTGGATTCTGAGCTTTCATTTTGCAGGGTACTTTGCAGAAGGATTTTCGTCGGTGATTTATTTACATACATCATTCATATTTTAAAATTTCTAAAAAAAAATTAATTCCTTCCTCTTGTGTTATAACAAAATTTACATGCTATTAGGAGCTAATTTATTTTTTTGAATATAGTAAATATTTGTAAATAATGTTTCTAACCCTTGTATTTTCATTTTAAATTTTGTATAGCATATTGGGGTTTGGGATTTTTTTATTTTTTTTTTATATATTGGGTATTTGGGTTCTCCTTTTTTTCATTTGTGCAGGTGATAGCTCAAGGGTTTGAAGTAACAATTATTTTATAGGCTATTCATTGAAGAGAGGAAGGTTGATCTAGGCTCTTTAGGGTGATATCTAACATCTCCAGCTTCTAGAAACTCAACGCTCAGCCAGAGAGGGAAGTCGCTAGCCTTTGGATGCCTTTTGCAGTGGTTTTCCAGTGAGATTTTGCATTTTGCAAGAGTCTGAGTTCCATTTAGGGTAGTCACTAGCACTTTTAGGGCTCTTCTAGCCTAGTCGTGGGCTCTAGGAGCCTTTTCCTCCTCTATCGTAGCCCTAGAAGGCCTCCTCTTGGTGGTTGCGGCCCTCTTTAGGGTCATTGCAACCCCTTCTTGGGGTTTCTACCCAAGATCGTGGGCTCTAGGAGCCCTTTCCTCCTCTTTCGCAGCCCTAGAAGGCCTCCTCTTGGTGGCGGCAGCCCTTTTTAGGGTCATTGCAACCCCTTCTTAGGGTTTCTACCCAAGCGGAAACCCTCTTGGGCTTAGCCGCAAGCCCTAAGAGTCTTCCCTTGCCTTGTTGCAAGCCTTAGTGGCCTTTGTGGGCAAGCCGCATCCTTTTAGAGGCATTTGTGGGCAAATTGTAGCCCCTAGAGACAATTTTCCCTTAGCCGCTAGCCCTGTTGGGCATTTTTCTTCCATCGTTGGGCATTTTTGGCATAGTTGTGGGGTTTGGGCATCAAATTTTGACAATTTTTTAGTGGTTGCAAGCCTAGGGCATCACTGAAAATTATTTGGGACTGATATCTATTGTTTTGGATCATAAATTTTGAGTTTATTTGGCTAACAATTTGTTTTGTAGTTTAACTAGCCTCTTGGGCAAGGGTTTCAAGGGCCAAAGTTTCCAAACAAGCCACCAACCAGCCCTAAAATCCCTAGTTTCAGTCACAAGAGGGCTGATCCACTATTTGCAAGGCTAATATTTGTGTTGCAGGTGTTTGGAAAGGATCTAGTGCACTTTGGAAGGTCACTAGTCATCAAACTAGACCTCTAGGCCTAAGGGTTTGCTCTCTAACCTTGTTTCTTCCTCACTGTTTCATAAATCAGATCTGAAGCATTATATTTACAATGGCATAATCTCTGAAATAACAATCTAAGCAGCCCTAAAAACACATTCATATAAACTCATAATTAGTGGACATTTGATCTCAAGTAATAAGAAAGACTTGTCTCATGTTTTCTATGGTTTTCTAGTTGATTTTGGAGAGTTGATATACCTTTTCTTGAGTCTGATATATTAACTTCTGAAACCGACATAAATGTTACTTCAGTGAAATTTGTGAGTTTAGGCATTTAATTTTGATCCAAGCAGTCCTAATACTTTTAAGAAGTCATAATAAGCTTGGTTTGGCAAAGTAACATAAGTGGTTTTGCTTTGAATTGTTGAACTAATCATTGTTGTCTTGTTGATCACTCTCTGCATTTTCCATCATTGGCATAATTTTGCATCTCGAGATTTACATCTAAGTGTGCTCTAATAAAAATCAAACTCATTTGTGAAGCTTGAATAATTGTTAATCACTGTTCATCTTGCTTTGGTTGCATTGCATAGTTAATTCATTGTTAACAATCTCATCTCAATAAGATTAACTTGACATTGGCATTCTATTGGTATAACATATTGCTTCTAATTGATAAGCGACATAAGGAATTGGATGAGAGCATTATCTTGCTTAATATCATTGCAATCTAAAGTTAATCTTGTGATATCATCTCCTTGGGATAATATTGTGATTAAAATTTTGATATTAGCAATTGCTAATTGGGTTTAAATTCATCTTTCTCCATTGGTGTTGCTAATCCTTGGCTTCCAATTTACGCACAACATTGCTAAAGGATTTATTTGAGCATTTGTTACATTGAGATTGTTGATCATTGAATTGATCTTGAAGTGATTTGTATCTGGGCATTTTGTTGATGTTGTTTCATTAGCACATTGTCTTGGTTGAGATTGTTTCCATAATTTCTCTCCTTAAGTACTTATTTGTGCTATTGAATTGAACATCATAAGCATCTAATCTAAAATTTAAAGTACTTAAGAGGATCACCTCATAATCTCATTTAACACAATCACTCGTAATTTGCATCTCATTTGAGGATTAGTCGTGCATTAATCAATTTACCTCCAAGCATAAGCATGGTTGATACAAAGATAAGACCACCTTTCTCACCCAGCTTGCGGAGTTTAGACCTTGACTTGTGGCTAACATGGTGACCTTGTTGTCGTCAGGGCCACAGTCCCTGCAACGCCGGAGGCATTCAGGTGGTTAAAACCCCAAGTGAGGTATTGTTAATAAAGCCGTTGCTTTCTTCCCCTTGGTTTCTCTCCAAAAACTACATTTGAGACTAACTTCAAAACAGTTGAGAGAGAGGATTCACTTAGAATAGGCATTTAATCTAAAACTAATCAAGAGTTTGCATCTTACTTAGTTCTAGGTGTTGCATCTCATATAGGATAGTTTTCATCCTAGCAGCGACTGTTCATCCAGTAACTTGGTATCCTAATTCATATTGTGCAAGTAATTTGACTCTTAAGGCACTAGTCTCATACTTAAGAAATTCTTAAATCTAATCAAGTTGTGTTTAATAATCTTAACTTGCCAATTATCTTCGACCAAGTTGATAGGCCAATTAGTTGGGTCTCATGAATCCATTGTTTCATCCATAGGGACTCTCCCCCTTAGCCTGTTGTAGGGAGACAGCTTAACAGAGAGGGTCGGGATCAGAGTGGCAGCCCTTGCCCTGAGCGTTGTCGCATTCACCCGTATAATTTGAGCTACAACGGGACCTATCACCGCAAAAGCTAGCAAGCCTAGTGCAAAGCCTCACTAAGCAGATCCAGACTTCATGGCAACAAGAGATCAATTACCACTGTCACCTCAACAGCATTTATCCAGCTATTTAGTGGTGTTTAAACCAAAAGGCGGGCTTCCCTATAAAAATCACCTAAAGGATATTCAATAAGGAGAGTTCAAAGTGATTGATGAGGTCTAATGATTAGGATAGGGTATCGGCAGAGCCTAGAGGTCTAAGATAATCTTTGCCAAAGTACAAGCACTTTGTGCCTAGACCACTTAAGCAAATTATAGGGTTGTTATAAGTTAGAATTTTATAAATTTTCAATGATGGGGCATGCCATGTCATCTATAATCCATAAGACATAGTCCTACAACAATTAATCAACAAAGGACCAAGACTATCAAATAGATTTTAGGATTTGCAAATGAGATTTTAGGGTTGAAACATGCATAAACAACAATGTAATGATGATGTCAGTTCTAGGAACAGGGTTTAAGCTTGCAATAAATTCTAGAATTTGTTTTTTCACAATTATGTAATGCAATTCTTACTTAAAGAGCAATGACACATCAAGTAAAATTAAATTGTTAGGAATATTTCATAGAAACCCTAACCCTAACCCTTTAAATCTAGAATTTAAGATAAAAGAGAGAAATACTAGTAAAAATAGAGAGTTCGATCATCACCACCTACATTAATGCCTTGATCAAAATGTGCAATGGAGTCATCTAGAGAAAATTTAATGAGAATGGCCTTGCTGAAGAGGGTGAGATGGCAAGGGCATCTACTTACAAACCCTAGTGGCTTCCTTAATAGGGATATTTTAAATTTAAGAAATGCACAACTCAGAGTTTTGATAAAGGATTCAAGGAAAAAGATTTTGCATATCATAAAAGAGCAATATTTCTAGATAAATTTGGCAATTTAAACATGGCACATGCAAAAACATTACTTTACACAATATAACATGCAAAATATAGACGATATGCAACAAACTTACCAAATTCCACAAGAATCTCTTCAATCAATCCCAAGAATCCATCTTCAAGTAAAATTTCACCTCCAAGAGCAATTCACACCATAGAAACCACATTGCAACCAAGTAGAATAGACAACGAGCTAATGCACACTTCCAAAGATAGAAAAGTGTGATGAATGAATGATGATCCATGTGAAATGAGACATCCCTCTATTTATATGAGGCCAACCAAGTCTCATTTTCACAATTTTACAAGCAAAACCCCTAAAAAGTTCACTTGAGCATTCAACAAGCTCAAAAGGTCATGTGTCAGCCTTAAAATAGCTCTAAAACATAACAAAATGCCAAAAATAGCCCACATGTGTGGAAAATAAATGTTTCCACCATGACATCTATGAAAGTTTCAAAACAGAAACCCTACCGCAGTATCTAGATCTACTTCGCCCTACTTGTTTGATTAACTTAACAAGTTATTTAACAGAAATATTCAGAAAAACATTAAAGCAGACACAAACTGTAGCTTACACATCTACATATCATTTACTGAACAATACACACATGTGACAAGATTACACAATTTTTCGGACAAATGTCCCTGGAAAAACCCAATGCAGGAAAACCGTTGCAGCAGCTCTAGAGGGTTTAATTATTATGCAGAATTTGAATACAACATTCTAGGCACCAAATATGGTTTGCCCTACAGAGAAATTACACGGCAGAAGTACCTTTCACTCAGAGATAGAAAATATGGTTGTATCACACCCTCAATCAGGATTTACATATCATGAGAGCTTTCTGGCCCACTGGAACCCTCAACGCTGCCTCTGCAGCCTTTGTGTTAGCCCTCATTGGCCAGCGTCCACACTGCGTCACCCTAGCTAGTGTTGTGCTGCACTGGTTGGGCCTGCGTCACCCATGTTGGTGCTGCGTTGCGCTGGCTAGGTCTGTGTCACCCTGGTTGGGCTTAGGCAGCCTCTGCGTGGTGCTAGCTAAACTATGTCCTCCTGGTTGGCTTTGCATTGTCTGGTACTCACTGTCTCTCTGCTGTTGTATTCTCAGCCTTGGATCAGATCATCCTTGCCGATCTCTGCCCTCACTGCACTGCAAACTCATTTCGAATTCCTCAGCAAACCTTGCCCCAGAAATTCGACTTAACTTCAATGTTCTGCCTATGTGTGTGTGTCCTCCAATTGACCCCAAGCCTTTCTCTTATACTTTTCTCGTTGGAAAACCAACGATCGTGATCTAATCTCTAATTGACGGATCGGATTAAAAGACTGTTTGATCCACGTCACTTAGATCATTTCATCACATGTGTTTAATTAATTCACTTTAATTTTTCTAATTCCCTAAGTTAGACTTAGGGTCGTCGTTAAAAAATATATATATATTTGAATAACTTCAGCACCAGATGAAATTTCTCCAAACGCTTTATGGGTTTTGGAGATCTCAAGTGTCCTAACCCCTCCACAAAGTTTCGTAGCTAGAGCACACTTGATGCTACCCCAAAATCTCAACACTCCCTCTTAGCGAGGAGTGTGTTGTAGTTATACATCCACACTGAAGTATTGCTTGATCTCGGCATCGGTCTCTGCGTTGCTGATGCTTGGCCTGTTGCCCTGCATCCACTGCAATGTTGCTACTGAACTGTTGCACGTCACTGCCACTAACACTGCCACATCTGTACTGCAGCTCCCTCTCAAATTGTTGCATCATGTTGCCCATAGCGCTGCCACTGCTAACTGTTGCACTGCAACTCAGTTGTTGAGAAGTAAGCAATTGAAGGACCTCCACCCAATCTTTGACAGACAAGTCAATTGGGCTGCAACTCATCACTGAAGCTCCCTCTGCTGCTGCGCTGCATTGTCTACTGCACTGCACTGCGTAAGAACTGCCTCTACACTGCTGAAATCCCATCAGCCTCTACGTTGTTGCTTCCACGTTGTTGTTGCCTCTCCTCTGCGCTGCTCCAGACTTCAACGTCCCAGCTTGCCTCTGCTTCACTGTGATCTTCTGCACCCACTGCTCCACTCGTCCCGCTACTATCTTAAGGCTCCCGTAGCTCGTATGTGATCCAAGAGTTTGGGCACCTCAAGGATCCTGCCTCCCATCTATAGCTTCTCTACAGATCAATATCGCCCCACTTCCTTGGTTCATGAGCACTCATGGCTACGTCATCGTCACTACCATCGTCCCCTTTTGTTGTTGCTGCCTTGGAATCAGAAGATCCCTTGTCCTTCTTCTTAGGACAAGTGCTATCGAAGTGTCCAAGTTCGCCACAATTAAAGCACCGAACCTTGGATAGGTCCCTCTTCTTCTTCCCTTGTTGCCTTTGTCCCTTTGATGCAAGGGCTACATCCTCCTCCTCCTCCTCTTTCTTTACTTTGACTCCACCGCTGCTGCTTTGCCTCTTGGTAAATCTCCTGATTTCCTCCTAGCGGAGGATTGCCCACATGTCCGCCCATGATGGTATCGCTACCCTGCCCAAGATGCTTTGGACAACATTTCCCATTCATCGGTGACTGCATTCAGGGCAGACCTCACCAAGAGCCCTTCATCCAGAGTCGTACCCATGGCAATCAGTTGGTCCTGGATAGTCTGAAGTCTAAATAGGAAGGGATCTATTTCCTCACCCTTCTGCATCTGGAAAAACCGCATCTGATTCTCCAAAATCATCTTCCTCTGGACGGAGCTTCCCTAATACATCGTGTTCAAAGTTGTCCACATTTCATTTGTCATGTTCTTCTCGGCAATATGTGGAACCACGTGATCCTTGACTCCATCCATGATTAAGCACTTAGCCCACGCCTGATTCTCGTTGAATTTCTTCACGAGATCTGCATCGGTATGCACAACTAGGACATTTTCAGCATGGTCCTTGATGTCATACTCATCCAGGACTGTCAGGATCCTAGCTCTCAAGATAAAAAAGTTGGACACACCATCCAACCTATCCTGATCTCTCAGTCCATGAGAAACCATCTTTGCTCAAATCTGTTGGAACAGGTACTCCTCTCCCTCTTCCTGCTGCAACACTCAATAGAAAACTGGATTTGGGTTTCTTGGCAATAGAAACCCTCTATAGTAGTTGCTCCTCTGACAACTGATTTCCCTCCTGGAAATCCTCCGCCAAAACAATTGAATCAGTCCTCTATGATCACTCCACTTGATCACACTCAGATCCCTTGGCTAGAGAATCTGTTGAGCGACTGTTCTCCTCCCGCTCTTGTTACCTTTGCTAACCATTGTTCTACATCGACAGAACCTGTGCCACACCAGCAGCTTCTGAAGATCAAAAGCTCTGCTTCTATACTTTGGCAAATTGCACAACAATCTCCGCATGGACTGCGTCCCTCTAGATGGCCTCTGCGTGAACAGACTGGCTCAGCACTGCTCCTGCGTCACTCTGGAAGGCTTTGTGCTACCTCAGTGTCACTCAGATGGCTCTGCGTCAGCCTGGCTGGGTTGTGTCCCTCCTGGTGTTGCAACCTACACATCTACAGATCATTTACTGAACAATACACACATGTGACAAGATTACACACGATTTTTCAGACAAAATGTCCCCGAAAAAACCAAATGCGGGAAAATCGGTGCAGCAGCTCTAGAGGGTTTTATTATTATGCAAAATTTGAATACAACATTATGGGCACCAAAAATGGTTGGCCCTACAAAGAAATTACACGGCAAAAGTACCTTTCACTAGGAGACAAAAAATATGGTTGTATCACACTCTCAATCGAGATATACATATCACGAGCCCTTTTTGGCCCACTGGAACCCTCAGCACAGCCTCTGCATCAGCCCTCACTGGCCAGCGTCCCCACTGCATCACCCTAGCTGGTGTTGCGTTGCCCTGGCTGGGCCTGTGTCACCTCGACTGGTGTTGCGTTGCGCTGGCTGGGTCTGCGTCACCCTGGTTTGGCTTACGCAACCTCTGTGCAGTCCTTTGCGTGGTGTTGGCTAAACTGCGTCCTCCTGACTGGCTTTGCGCTGTCTGGTACTCACTGTCTCTCTGCTGCTGTATTCTCAGCGTTGGATCAGATCATCCCTTGTCGATATTTGCCCCTCGCTGCACTGCAAACTCGTTTCGAATTCCTCAACAAACCCCGCCCTAGAAATTCAGCTTGACTTCAGTGCTCTGCCTATGTGTGTGTGTCCTCCAACTGACCCCAAGCCTTTCTCTTATACTTTTCTCATTAGAAAACCAATGGTCTTCATCTAATCTCTAATCGACGGCTCAAATTAAAAGACTACTTGATCCACATCACTTAGATCATTTCATTGCATGTGTTTAATTAATTCACTTTAATTTTTCTAATTCCCTAAGTTAGACTTAGGGTCCTCGTTAAAAAAATTAATTATTTGAATAGCTTTAGCACCAAATGAAATTTCTCCAAACGCTTTTTGGGTTTTGGAGATCTCATGTGTCTTAGGCCCTCCACAAAGTTTCGGAGCTAGAGCACACACGATGCTACCCCAAAATCTCAACAACATCATCCTATAGAAATGATAAAGATACACCAAGCAAACGATGAATAGGTCCTGGAGTGCTCCTTGCTCCAAGAAATCCTCAAAATGCATTCATACATCTCGAAAAAAGTGCCTCTGCAAACATGACGTTGTCCATAAAAATGCCTACGTCACCTTCTAGGGTTTGTGGGGGCAAGCCCTCCCAAGTTGAATCATCCTCATCTGGGCTCTAGAACAATCAACATCCATCAAATAAGGTCAAGGTCGCCTTGGGGATGTCCTGGGTCCATCTAGGCACATCATCAAGTAGTCCCATGCCCAAGCTCTATGGCTTAGCATTTCAACATCTGGAGGTACATTGTTGATTTGTGTAGCATCCAGAAGTGTTCCAAGTCTCAAACTTTGCAAGGAGGCTTGGACATCAGCGTTCCAAAGAACCCAGAAACAATTTGTGGAAATTCAACTCGGTTCAAGACTTATTAAAATAATTAATTATTTTAATGGAGACCCTAAGTCCAAACTTAGGAAAAGGAAATAATTAAAAGGCATTAATAAGTCAGAGTGTGAATCTTCTAGAAAACATGGATCAAGTCAAGATTTAATCTTAGCCATTGATTAATCTTTTAATCTGGGTTGTTGGTTCTCCAACATGAAGATTATAAAACAAGGCTTGAGGGTCACTTGGAAGACAAGCCGGGCACACACTCAGTACCTGAAGGAGATCCATTCTGATGTAGAATTCGATCTCAGTGGGAGAGTTGCAAGGCGAGAAGTTGCTTTAGCAAGAGAGGTCAGGGGTGATCGAGATCAAGGTCGGAGAGCAGCAGTGGGTCACTGAAGGTAGCTTGAGGCTACAGCGCAAAGACCCCACTCAGTGTCCATGAAGATTCACAGAATCCGGCGTTGGGACTGCGCAAAGAATCACGTAGACTGACGCAGGGGCTTGCAGGGGTTGATTTGGGTATCAGAACTTTGTTCGAGTAAGTTGGGTATTTAGTCTCATGTGGTTCAGAATATTATCTGTCGAATATTTTCTCTATACAGATATCATTTGCTGAAGAATTAATAAAACCCTCATCTGCTGCACCGGTTTTCCCACATTGGGTTTTTCCGGGGACAATTGTCCAAAAATAACTGTGTACATGTGATTGATTCTTGTGCTTATGTTCTATACACTTAGATATCTACACTTAGATATCTACCCATACTGTGTACAGGGGATCTAATACACTTAGATATCTACGGGCTGATGTCCACAAAAGCTCTTAGTGGTGCCGAATATTTCGTCACCTTCACTGATGACCATTCTAGGAAAACCTGGATCTACTTCTTGAAGACCAAGGATGAAGTCTTCAGTCGATTTAAAGAGTTCAAAACTCTGGTGGAAAATCTGACAAGGAAGAGGATCAAGGTATTACGATCAGATAAGGGAAGTGAATACATAGATAAAGAATTCATCGGATTCTGCGCAAGAGAAGGCATCAAAGGAGAATGGGCAGCTCCATACAATCCGGAACAGAATGGAGTGGCAGAAAGGAAGAATCAAACTATTATTGAAGCAACCGGAGCTATGTTGTATGACCAAGACATGCCCAAATTCATATGGGCTGAAGCGTGTAATACAGTTGTCTACATACAGAACAGAACTCCTCACACTGCACTAAGAAAGATCACACCAGAAAGTATCTTCATTGGCAGCAAGCCCGAAGTGAGTCACTTTAGGATCTTCGGCAGTACAGCTTATTGTCATTTACCCAGTGAGAAGAGGAAGAAGTTGGAGATGACTGCTGAAAGGGGGTATTTAGTAGGATACAACGAGAATGCAAAGGCTTATCGCATCTACGTTCCTGAGAGTAGGAAAGTAGTGGTGCAAAGAGATGTGAAATTTATGGAGGAGAAGGCCTTCAGAATATCACGAGAATTGCCTTCTGCTACGTAGTCACAGGAAGAGCCTCTGGTCCAGCCCCAACAACCAGTTGCCTCTCCTAGGCATAGTGAACCAAAGGATGGGTCTCCTGAGGATTTGCAAGAAGGAGAGCCGGTAAATCCACCCAACACCAGTGGAAGAACGAGCAGGGAACTTCGATAGATTCTAAAGGATGCAGAGGATTTTGTTGGAAATCCCTGGAATGAGAAGAGACAGCGTAAGCAACCTGAGAGGTATCAAGCCTTGGTTGCTCCAGTCGGAGAACCCTCCAGTTTCCGGGAAGCTGCTCAGCACCAAGTATGGGTTGATGCAATGGTGAAAGAGTACAGTTCCATCATGACAAATGACGTCTGGGATGTAGTACCCAGACCACAGGAGAGATCCGTTGTAGGATCCAGGTGGATCTACAAGATCAAGCATGTTGCAAACGGCAGCATCGAGAAATTTAAAGCCAGGTTCGTGGCTAAGGGGTATGCTCAGAAGGAAGGAATACCCTATGAAGAAACCTTCGCCTCGGTAACCAGATATACATCTATCAGGTCCGTGATATCCCTTGCTACGCAGATGGGATGGGAAATTCACCAGATGGATGTAAAGACAGCATTCTTGAATGGTGTGATAGAAGAAGAAGTGTATATAGAACAACCAGAAGGCTTTGAGACACGTGATCAGAAAACTCGTGTGTGCAGATTGAAGAAAGCATTATATGGACTGAGGCAAACTCCCAGAGCCTGGTATGGTCAATTTGACAACTATCTGCACAAGATGGGATTCCTCAAGAGTGATGCAGATCCCAATCTCTACTATCTGAGAGTAGGGAGTGAGCCATTGATACTGGTATTGTATGTGGATGATATGTTCTTGACAGGGTCATCCAGGCTCATCACAGATTGCAAGAAGAATTTAGCTGAAGAGTTTGACATGAAAGATCTGGGACAGATGCACTATTATCTGGGATTGGAAGTTTGGCAGCAAAATGGGGAGATCTTCCTTGGTCAAGGAAGATACACACAAAGATTCTGAAGAGATTTCAGATGGAGGAGCGTAGACCCATGACCACTACAATGACTACCAAGAGGAAAATCGACACATCCGATGATGATGAAGTTGATCCTACACTGTACAGACAGCTCATAGGGTCATTGATGTATCTGGTAAATACAGGCCAGACACACGTTATGTTGTTAATACCCTAAGTCAATTCATGGTGGAACTGTTGGCTTGAGGGGTCCTGACCCAGGTTTGGTGTGCACAGTTTGCCAACAAACCCCTATACTACTGGCCCTTTCGGCAGTGACCCGCTTGCGCAGGTCATAGTCTCACCCGAAGTAGTATGGGTGGGTGTTGGAACCAGGTTTCCGCACCCTGAGAAAGGAAGGGTAAGGCAAGCAGGGTTGCATTCTATTCAGATTACCTTGTCTCTGCGCAGGGTTAAATATGTATCCAATTGCATCCACGTGCACTAGATCTACAATTATATGCTTTTCATAATATCAACACAACGTTACCTAACCATCATAGAATAGATCTAGATCCAATTCAATACACAGACTTTCGCAGCATGAGATAATCAGAGCGGAACAGATCCAATCATTCAATATACAGACCTTCGCAGCGCAAAGACAGAAAATGCATAACACAGTAATTACCAGCAACTCATTCCATAGTACTCACAGATTCAGATCTAATAATCCTACATATTCATTCATTCATCAACCTTTATTTACAATTCCCTTCCCAACCTGCGCACACAGCAACAGGGTCCGCACACAACTGGACTAGGATCTCTGCGCACACAGCCAGCAGGAGTCCGTTCCCAAAAAACCCAAACAGATCGCTTACACAACAGATCGCATCAATAGCTCATCAAACCCTACCTCTTACAATCCGAAATGCCTCTCTATTTATAACAATCTAGCTTTAACATTCCTATGGTCCGCAACCCATGGTTTTCGGACCCCTAGTTTACCCTTTAACCCATTACAATGCGTTCGGGGCTTTGACCCGCCCCAAAACCCTTGTGCTATACTAAATATAATCAAAAATGACCAAAATGGACCAGTTTCGTAACTTGTTAGGAGACCTCGTTCCAACAGTCCCCCAACAGAATCTTGTGACTCGTCCCGAGTCACTTTACCGGTGCGTCACCGATCTGTGTTTGCAGAGTATCCAAAGAGCGAGCAAGCGGAGGGAGGATCGCTTGGCTTTGGGACGCAACTTCCTGTGCGAGAGTGACCATCTTTTGGGAAGGTGGATCGTCGGTAGTCGCGGTAACACTTGCTAATAACTGATTAAGGTGCTTATTGGCGTCATCAATGTCATGCGTTAACTGGAGGGCTGAGGTAGTCCATGGCTTCAGACGTTTTGTGATAGCATGTTGTTTCTGCCGAAAATCTGTGATCTCGTCCTGGAGGTCATTGTTGTTTTTCAATTGTGCTAAGCGTTGGGCAGGTACCAAAGTAGACAACATAGCACTGATTTCTTCAACAGCCTTTTCGCGTCGACATAAGTCCTGATTGATTTGTTGAAGAACAGGGTCACACTGGACCTGAGACCAAAGTTGTATGGATGATTCCATCAGAGTAGTACCTTGATCGTTGTAGTGGCTTCTATGATAAATGCAGTACGCTGGGCACGGACTTCTGGGGGTGTGCCGGGCTGCAACCTGGGCTGTAATTTCGAAACCTCCAAGCGGGAGGCTTTGAAGGCAGCCACCAGCTTTTCCTCTTTACTTCTAGGCATGTCCTCAGCCGTGATTTCCTTGGTGACTTCCGTGCACAGCTGGTGGATCGCAGTCTCCAGCTCCGCCTGTTGTGACTGGGCCTAGACTACTGCCTGAGTCTTCTGGACAAGGGTGTCCTGGGCAACCCCAAGCTGTCAGGTGGTGGCTTGAGCACGATTGCTAATTTCTTGGGCGGCACCGTGAAGGAGAGACTCCAAGGCTGCAGGAGTCAACCGATCGAGGGCTAGCTGAATTTCGGCGCTTTCCGAGAGCTGTGTTTTGATTAGGGCGTTGGTAGGGATGTTCCAGAGTTGGTGTCAAACTGTTATTCACTGGCAGAGGTGGTGCTTGGCTTTCCTGGGTCGAATGTGGCTGCATGTTGATTTTGAAGGCACGGAGGTCTTCCTGAAGAGAGGTAACCCCAGCCTTCCACTGAGCCATGATAAGTGCCCACTGATCCTCTGTTGCTAGTGACTGCATCTACGATTTGCTCCAAATCTCCCCCTGTTAATGTGACCGTCGCGTCATTGTGCTCGCACTAAGCTTGTTGCTTCGTTCTTTTCAGGGGACCTGATGCCGATGGCCCTGTTCGCTTAGTACTGGGGGGAGGAGCGGAAATGGTAGTAGCTGCTGGGTTTGGGGTTGTGTTGGACTGTTGTAGTGGTTTATCTTTGGAGCCGGCTGTAACTGTTGCTGGAGTACTGGAGAGACCTTTTGTCCACTCAGGGGGCCATAGGGCAATTAGTAGATCCATTTCCTCATCTGGTACCATATATGGTAGCTCTGTCCAGGCCTGACTAGCATGACTGCGAATCCGGACTTGATGCATAGTGATTTGAAATGCTGCGATATGCTTGTATTTGTCGTATATTCTAGGGGATAATCGGGGTTGGGAGTTTATGGCAGTAGCGACACTACTCTAGAAGAGGACCCAAAAGATCTTGTTATCCTCAATGCGTTGTTTATCCTTAGAGTCCCATAGGTGGGCATACCAAGCGCCTTCGCAGCAGGGAGCTCCGGGACTACCGACTCTTCTGGTTTGTCCCAGGTGACCAGTGCAATGAGGAATAACAGCCATGAGTAGAAGAAAGGGGTCCCATGCTCTTGAGACTCGCGGACATTAGCGAGAAATTCTTCACACAAGTATCGAGCCCAATTAAAAAACACACCTTTTGCACACTGTCCGGCTAGCTGGATGACATAAGCGGGGACGGTCGCTACCTGGCACCTTCGCATGAGCTTGCAGGCTAGCAAGTGAGTGCCCATTTGTGTAGCAGGATCGTTGATGGTTTGGATTACAAACCCTCGTTGAATTCACTGGACCGCATAAGTCTTCCGAACATATGACGCAGTAGCAACTTCATACTTCTTTCCAACTTCTGCGAGCAGGTGCGGCCCCTGCATCGGAAGGCCCGTAATTTTGTGGATCAACTTAGCATCAATAGGGACCTTGTCACGAATCCATAAGCTCTCATTGTGAATGAGGGCCAGTAGCTGGTGTGCCAACCAATCCGTGATGTTGTAGCGGCCAAAGTAGGGCATTCGGAGCAAATTCAAAAGTCATATCCCGCCAAGCCGCAGACCTAGCGTTGAGGGACCACCGTGGTTCCATCATCTTTATGGACTGTCTCAAAATATAACGCATGGACTAATTCGGGGAAGGCGTCCTGGTCCGCCAGATTATGATCATCAAATTTGACTTCATGGAGGCGTCCACAGGGATCACCGATGATGGGGACTTCGCCAGGGGTCAGAGGAGTCTGGAGGTAAGTGATCAAGCCATCCAAATTTTTTGGTATCTGCGTAGATGGTCTCCGCAGGCGGACAAAGGGGGGTAACCAATTAATCGGGTTAGCTGGCAACGCCCCCTCCTGGGCATCTTGTGCCGCGACCAGAGGCCTGGGACGTCTTGGGGAATTTCGGGGCCTCTTTGCCGCCTAAGGGTTAGTCTTCGAACTTTGAGCTTTTTCCTTGCCTTTCCTTCTGGTCCGCAGGGGGGGAATTCCTTCTAGCTCAGGCTCATCTTCCAGAACTTCCTCAACCTCATGTTCCGTCAGAGCGGAGGTTTCAGCAAGAGTAGTCGGCATCCTTGCACGAAAGATGAATCCAGGTTCTAGTTGATTACTTCCTAATGGAGAGGGTTGCTCAGTCATGAGGGGGTTGCTGTGATTGCAACGCAGTTCGCTGCTGGGTAGCTTCCGCGAGATGCTTAAAGTAGGCCGCTTGCCTTCGTGAGGCCAACCCCCTTTTAAGGAATGGTCGTTGGATAATAGGGGGAGATATTTGACGCAGGGCGGGTTTCCCCAGGAACGGTAAAATCCCCCCGTAACTTGATCGGCCAGTGGCTCAGGATCCGCTCTTTTCAACGATAACTTTTGCTTTTTACCCAAGGTTATACTTCCAACGGCTAGCTGTCTTTTCCCCCAGAACTTACGCGTATTAGTTACACTAGGGTTATTGCCTGGTGACAGTTGTCTACCTTCCCCCAACACAGGCTTGCTCTCTAAGGAGCTCTTGGTCCAAGGCCACAAGACCAAGGTTACTTGGAAGCGGGAAAGGGAGCGGGAGCGCGGAGCGGGAGCGAAGCGCGGAGCGCCATTTATAAAAGTTTCCGGGTCCGGAGCGTTTTCGGGAGCGTTTTTATATATATATATATATATATTTTAATATTTTTTATATTTTGATGCATATATGTCAACAAAAACATGTAGAATGATGAATTAGACATAAAAAACATAAAAACATAGATTGAATCATATAACATCAATCATCTAGAAGTTATAATTTTCATCAACCACGCCCACGAGTTGGAAGCATACAACATATTGACTCTTGAGTCTCGCAAATCATCAATCTGAAGGTTTCAAGCTTTCAAAATTCAATATATAACATTTATCATCATTGATAATTTGATATATAACATTTATCATCATTGATTTCAAATTTCAATATCTAACGTTTATCATCATTGATTCATTGATTTCAAAATTCAATATACATTTATCATCATTGATATATAACATTTATCATCATTGATTCATAATTTCATTGATTTCAAAATTCAATATATAGCATTTATCATCATTGATATTATATAACATTTATCATCATTGATTCATTGATCACCATATAACTTTCATGAAGCATCATATTCATAATTCATAATGACTTGTAAACATTAAACTTATAAATGCCAACTTCAAAGTTTCACCTTTCAAATTCAAACTTCAAACTTAAATTGTCATTAAATATATGAAATCAGAAAGAGTCAAGTTTCAACTGTTCAATTGTCAACAACAAATAGAAAAGACTAGTAAACAACAAATCTATTTTATCTGGCTGGCCCCTTGCCACGCCCACGAGAAATGTCTAATTTTTGTGAGCCACGAGGAAATGTTGGTCTTCTAGTACTCTCAGGAGTACCACGACCACGACTAGAAGGTGGAGGCTGGATCTGCAAAGGAACAATAGTGTGATATCGAGGAGTGGCACTAGCACTGGCACTGGCACCCGCACTGCTACCAGTAGATGGTGGGACTGGCCCTATGTGTGGCAGTGCTGCTGATGCTTCATCATCATCCCTATAAAGTTCTGCTTCCAATTCTTCTAGATGTAATGTGTCGTCCTCCAAATTATCACCCTCTGGTTTGTTGTCCCAGACTCTGTATGATTGATCCTCATTTGCCCGATCACAGTAATGGCTCAACAACCTCAAGTTATAATGCACATAAACCAAGCTTTCAGCTCGGTTTTCATTCAGCCTATTTCTTCTCACATTGTGTATAAAGTTGTAGGTGCTCCAACACCTCTCTGCAGAAGAAGTGTTCACAACTTGTGAGAGAACTTTTTTAGCCAACTTTGGCAAAAGTCCCATGCCGCCATATGCTTCCCACCATGCGAGAGCATCGAATCTGTCCCTGTCTTCCATTGCATGGAATGAACCAAAGTTAGCAGTGCAACTGAAGTATTTGCCTAATTCAAGGCGCAATTTAGCACACTCTTCCCTGTCAGGTACCAATTTGTCCAATGCCTTCATGTACCCTTCTTGTACCTCTGGATCTGTGTGAGGTTTCACCCTAACCCCACCTCCAGGTGCAGGTTGGCCCAACCAAGATGGAGAGTAATATTTGGGCGTAAGGATATATGCCAAAGCATGCAGTGGAACATTGAGTTTATTCCACCGTGCACACACACAGTCATGAATCATAGCATACAAAATGGGATCATTATCCTTAACAATATCTTTTATGTGCCCCAACATGCTATCCATCTGCTCATAAACCTCTCCAATCACTGGTTTATCAGTATCTGCAAAGCGAATCATGTTATAAATGGGCTTGGTAAAACTCACAATTTCCCTCATACGTGCCCAAAACTGAGGGTCAAGGGCGGTCTCCTCCACATGTTCGAAACTTTGCCTATCAACTACTGTTGCCGCCCTGTCCTTTAATAGTTGCCAGTGTGGGCTTGATACCATTGCAGCCAATGACTCTCTTACCTTCAAAAGGCGCCTGAAGGTGAGGTAATAACTAACAAATCTAGTTTTTCCTATTTTCAACAACTCCAATTTGGAGTGAGTACGGAAAAGCCCATGGGTATTGCTATGATGTGTAATAAATTTGATCATTTTCTTACCTCTCTTGTACAAATCACCAAACCATTTGAATTGAGGTTGTTTGTTTTTGATGATATCATGCATCAAAAGGTTCATTGTGTGAACCAAACACCCAGACCAAAAAATGTTGGGGTATTTATCCTCAACAATTGCTCCTGCTGCCTTACAGTTAGCAGCATTATCAGTGATGACCTGTATGACATTGTATGGCCCAGTCTTTTCAATTATATCAAGTAATGGTTCTGCAATGTTAATGCCAGTTTTGAATTTATCTGAATAATCATATGCTGCCAGAAAGATTGCACCACTAACCGACACAGCCAAAACATTTATCAATGGTTTTCCTTTTACATTGGTCCATCCATCAGAGACAATGGACAACCCATGCTCATTCCACGAACTTGTCATTCTAGCCAAAAAATTGTTTATTTTAGCTCTTTCATGATCAAGACCCACGGTTCTGGCCTTGTCATACCCAGGGCTTTTGTATCCTTTGGGGGCATCATTAATGGCAGAAACCATTTCATGCCAATACGGTGAGCGAAGAACATTGAATGGCACCCCACATGCATATAGAAACCGGTAAACTTTTGAATCCACATCATTCCTACACCCTTCGTCTAGGAAATCGGATATGGTTCTACGCCTTAATCCAGTGCCACTGCTTCCGAAACCACTGGCATGGGTGGAAGTTGAATGTGTTGGGCCTGAATCAGCGATACCCTTAGATCTTTTAGATGATCTCTGTATGGCAACCCCTCTTCCTTCCTATATATCTCTCTCTGTGGTGCTGGCACATAAGTACAAACTTTGATTCCAAAATTTTTAGTTCCATCTCCTGGCATTATCCCACAAAGGTGCCTTCTCAGACGGGTGTATGAACTATGGTATTGTTTATTGCAATGGGGGCAAATAAATTTAGTGGTTCCACCACCTTTCCCTCCTTCTTGTTTCTGAACATATTTCCACAAAGGATATTGGTCTTGTTTAGTTGGGGATTCTAGGTTCTCAGGGTCTCCACTCCCCACTTCCTCCTCAGCATAATCCTCTCCCTCTTCAGGATTTTCTTCAGATCCACCATAACCCTCCTCTTCATCCTCCTCTTCTCTGATTTGCCTCTTTCTTCTAGCACTCTCCAACACCATTATCACAAAAAAAGGAACCAACATGAGGAAAATTCCTAGCCATATAGCCATGATGGAAACAAGTTTCAAGTTTCTAGCCTGCAAAACAAATGGAAAAATGCCAAATGGGAATAGGAAATGCAACATAGGAAAAAAACAATTCATTTTTAAAATTTTAAATCCAATAAAATGCAACATTCAAGAAAAATTCAAGTTTTCATTTTTAAACAATTTAACAATCTACAAATTCATCCTAGAAAATACAAAATTGGATTAGAAGGCCTACCTCTTTCTTGCAATCCTCCTGTCAGCCTTGCTCCTTGCTCTCCTGTCAGCTTTGCTCCTTGCTCTCCTAATTCCTGTCAACCGATCCTTGCGCTCTCGACTCTCCTTCTCGCTCAATCTCAACTCAACAAACAATAACTAACAATGAATTGAAAAATAAACCCCCCCCCCCTTTTATAAAAATCGAATTTTTTCATAAAAAAAATTCCGCGCGGCGGGGAGCGTTTTTTGTAGGGACGTTCGAACGGCTTCCGCGTTAAAACGCTCAAAGCTTCCCTAACGTCAGCTCGGGAGGCGTTCGCTCCGGCCCCTTCACAGCTCCCGAAAACGGGGAGGCGTTTTACGGGTGACAGCTCAACGCTCCGCGCTCCGACAGGCGTTTTCGGAAGCGCGTTTCCGAGCGTTTCCGAAACGCTCCCGCACGGAGTGAGTTTCCGGAGCGGGAGCGAAGGGGGTTTGAAGCTTCCCCGCAACCCTGCACAAGACCTTCCATACTTGTCCTATTAAGGCTTTAAGGGGGGTTGATGTTGGGGCCCACTATCTGTCCCTTAGTCGTGCCACCATTATAGAGGCGGTCTAACGCATAGGACCATTATCTGTGAGAGTTGTACGTGACGTCGAGAACTTGGGTCTTGTGCGTGGATCATTCGCACCCTTTCTTATGATAGGTATGTTGCAGATGTTCAGGCCTAGCCCTTCTTCAGTCCTTCCCTTAGGGGTCTTAAAGAGGGGTTCCTTTATGATACGAAGACATCGCAGTGTCGAAGCTTCCCCTAACCAGTTCTGCCACGCTTCTAGCTCCCGACTGGGATCCTCAATATCTTCCTTGTAGCCTAATACGTCATCCTAGGGCAAGCTGCCCTTGCCTTGAACTGTCAGCTTGTAGATATATTCCTCCTTCGTTGGTGTAGGCCCTGTATATCTCTTAACTTGTGTCCCTTTGCTGCCTATTATCAAGTTTTCCAGTAAATTCTGCATAGCCCGCAGCGCCTGAGGGTCGCGCAGCAACCTTATGCATATTTGTAAGAAAGTTTTAATATCCTCCGTCGATTCCATATCTCCTTGGTGCGTGGCTGGCGAACACTTAGCCTCGAAGAGGTCCCTTCGTGCTTTTATAAATGTTTCCTTGATTTTGCCCAAGTCTAATCCTTCTTGTTTGTCAACTGCCTTGCAGATTAGTGAGTCAGCTTCACCCTTTTCCTTAGCTTCCCCAGTCGCTAATCCACTGCGTGTTATTATATTGACTTTCGCCGCCTGACCTTGGGTCCTGCGCTTCTTCTGCGCTGAAAAAAACTGCTTCTCCTGTATCCTAGTTTTTAGGGTTGGGCAGTCTTCCAGTGCATGGTTCCACTGTCTACAATACCTGCAGGACTGTCACAGGCAGTCTCTTGAAAAATGTCTTGCGTTCCCACAGTTATAACAAACCAGATGGCCTCTACTCCGACCTGCACTTCCACTTTGGCTTTTATCCCTCTTTTCATGGGGGAAGTCATCCTTACCTGAGGGGGTTCTTGGTGACGTAGGGTCGTCTTTCCTGCTCGCTCCTTTGGTGCAGCTCTGCTTTTCATGGCCAACTGATCGGCAACATCGATACCAGCATTGTTTTGGTGCGAAAATGGGGGTGCCTTGCGATCTGGTTGCGCAACTTTCCTTGCGCCAACGCAAAGGCCCCTTTGAGCTCCATTGTTCCGCGCTATATTATCCCGGTGCTGCTGTGTGACCTTGTTCCGTAACAACCCCTCTTTTGTTTCCCTACTGCAGATCCTGGATTTCTCAGTGCATTGCTTCTACTTGTTCCTGGATCTGTTGTACCGCTAGCGTAGCGTCCTCAAGAGGTGTAGCTTCCAATCTCATAGCGGCCTCCAAGGCCTTGTCTTGCGAACTAAAAAATTGGCGATTCACAGGTATACACAGGTGAGGGAGCAGCATGGAAATAAACCACTCCGTATGCTGTCTATCATCATACTCGAACCCTCCTTCCCTAATTGCCCTCTTTAACCATTGATCCGCCTCCCATGCTGACTCCGACGTACCTTGTTTGAAGTCTTTTACATCTATTGCTAGCTGGGAATAAGATTTCGGTTTACGAAATTGTTGCTCTAGAGCACTCTTAATATCTTGAATGGAGGCGATTCCATGTTGGTCAATGTATCGCATATACCAGAGCAGAGCTCTGTCTTGGAATGCTAACGACAGTTGCACTCTCTTTATCGTGTCATTTGCGACGTTCTGCGCAGTCCAGACAGAGTCCGCGGCGAACCAAAATTGGTCCATGTCCTCATCTCCTACCCCCTTGAAGGTGGGTAGCTCCAAGCGCACCGTCATGGTTCCTTAGGAGTTCCTTTCCAATCTGCCAATACCCAACTCTTTTCTCAGCTCTCTTCCGGTCCCAGCAACGGAACCATTTGTTGGCTTGAGGGGTCCTGACCTAGGTTCGATGTGCAAGGTTTGCCAACAAACCCCTATACTACTGGCCCTTTCGGCAGTGACCCGCTTGCGCAGGTCATAGTCTCACCCGAAGTAGTATGGGTGGGTGCTGGAACCAAGTTTCCGCACCCTGAGAAAGGAAGGGTAAGGCAAGCAGGGTTGCATTCTGTTCAGATTACCTTGTCTCTGCGCAGGGTTAAATATGTATCCAATTGCATCCACGTGCACTAGATCTACAATTATATGCTTTTCATAATATCAACACAACGTTACCTAACCATCACAGAACAGATCTAGATCCAATTCAATACACAGACTTTCGCAGCATGAGATAATCAGAGCGGAACGGATCCAATCATTCAATATACAGAACTTCGCAGCGCAAAGACAGAAAATGCATAGCACAATAATTACCAACAATTCATTCAATAGTACTCACAGATTCAGATCTAATAATCCTGCATATTCATTCATTCATCAACCTTTCCTTACAATTCCCTTCCCAACTTGCGCACACAGCAGCAGGGTCCGCACACAGCTGGACTAGGATCTCCGCGCACACAGCCAGCAAGAGTCCATTCCCCAAAAACCCAAACAGATCGCTTACACAATAGATCGCATCAATAGCTCATCAAATCCTACCTCTTACAATCCGAAATGCCTCTCTATTTATAACAATCTAGCTTTAACATTCCTATGGTCCGCAAACCATGGTTTTCGGACCCCTAGTTTACCGTTTAACCCATTACAATGCGTTCGGGGCTTTGACCCGCCCTAAAACCCCTGCACTATACTAAATACAATCAAAAATAACCAAAATGGACCAGTTTCGTAGCTTGCTAGGAGACCTCGTTCCAACAGGAACCGAAGAGGGCACATTGGGTAGCAACCAAACATGTTCTCAGGTACCTTCGAGGAACAGTCGAGCTTGGATTGAAGTACACCAGTGACAATGATGTCAGGTTGAGTGATTTTACTGATGCAGATTGCGTTGGAAGTTCAGTTGATCGGAAGAGTACCAGTGGGTATTGTTTCAGTCTGGGATAAGGAATGACTTCCTGGTGCAGTGGGAAACAGAAGTCCGTGGCACTAATTTTAGCAGAGGTAGAGTATATGGCAGCTAGCACAGCTTTGTGCGAAGCCAAATGGCTTAGGAAACTATTAGTAAATCTACTCAACGAGAAAATGAAAGCGACCAGCAATTTGTGTGATAATCAGAGTTGTCTAAAGCTCTCTGAAAATCCTGTGTTTCATGATAAGTCGAAACATATTAACATCCGGTGTCACTTCATCAGGGACTGGGTACAACGTGGAGTTTTTCAATTGCAGTCCACTCCAACAAGAGAACAGGTGGCAAACATCTTCACCAAGGCTCTGGGAAAGACAAAGTTTGTCTACTTCAGAGAGAAGATGGGGATGATGAATAATCCCTTCCAATAGCAAGAATGGAGGATTCAGTATTCAGAGGGAGCTGTGGTATAGATGCAGCAAGTGACAGTGGCAGTGTCAAAGGCAGTAGTACAAGGGGCAGCAGCGTAGAGGGTGCTTCAGAATCAGAGCAGCATGCAGCTGGCATATTGTTGGAACACTTTTCTCGGTAAGAGGGAGCGTTGATTTTTGTAGCATTGGAAGTGTTCCAAGTCTCAAACTTTGCAGGGAGGCTTGGACAACAACATTCCAAAGAACCCAGAAACAGTTTGTGGAAATTCCACTCGGTTCAAGACTTATTAAAATAATTAATTATTTTAATGGAGACTCTAAGTCCAAACTTAGGAAAAGGAAATAATTAAAGGGCATTAATAATTCAGAGTGTGAATCTTCTAGAAAACATGGATCAAGTCAAGATTTAATCTTAGCCATTGATTAATCTTTTAATCTGGGTCGCTGGTTCTCCAACATGAAGATTATAAAAGAAGGCTTGAGGGTCACTTGGAAGACAAGTCGGGCACGCACTCAAGAAAGTGCTACTCGACTTGCCCCACACTAAACAAGGCATAGGTTCACTTTTAGAAGAAAATGCATTTCCTTGGTCAAATTAGAAGAGCACACCATGAATTGCATGTTGGGAAATCAAACAATAAATTATCCTATGTAGAATGTGCAACAAAATAGTTAATCTGATCATGGGTCTTACAGGTATTTACCACTTGTTTTAAATCTTGAGCCCATTGTGATTATTTATCCCTGTCATCACTAAATTTACGTATATCCAAATGTCAGAAAGTTGAATTGTCCAATTTTGTTGTATGGTTCTATTGTAATGATATTATATATTATATCAAGTTACTCGAAATTTGTTTGAATATTTTAATTGATATTTGGAAAACACTTCTTATATCATTGTTACCCACCAAAAGTGAGTTACCCGAGGAGAATTTTTCTCCTGATCATTTTCTTCTAGCCGGCAGCCCCTGACAGCCACCTTGTAGCCTATGTGATGTGCCATTTTATTTATTCCACTTGCATCAGCCGTATATTTCCTCGCCCATTTGTTAAGAGCACATGTTAGAAGGTGGGCAAACCAATCCAAAAGGTATGTTATTCATTGTGCAATCGGGTGCTTATGCTTGTTTTTCATTTGGGAATTTGGCATGGATTATTGGGTGACTTGGAAGAAGGAAGGGTTTTAACTATGGTTCTGTTCCCTCACCTTAAATGGGGGGTTAATCTTCAATCCTAGTCCAGTGGGACCTCTCGTAATGGCCCATGACGTTAGGAAAGGCACTACTTGGGGAACCCTGATTGAAATTGTGTTGTCCCGTTTTCCCATTCCATACTTATCACTTGCCTTTGTACATTACTAGCCCCATACTCCATCTCCCTTCTCTGGGTCCACTGGGTTCTAGCACACCCCCTCCCCTTGTCTACCTATTTGGGTCGAGCCTGCCAATGTTGCGTTGAATGTTGATGCAGCTAAAAGAAAAGTAAAAAGCATATCATGGCCACAAGCAAAAAACAAAAAGAAAGAAAATTATAAAATGCAAAAGATGGTCGAGACATTAAAATTGGCACTCAAGCAAAATCCAAGCATGAGCTCTACCCCTTATCATCATGGCCATCACTCGGTTCCTAGGCCCAATCATACAGGAACCCTTGCATGTCCCAACCCCTGGTGGGCGATGAACTACAGCACGTTAAAGGGGGTAACCACTGCCACACATCATTCACAGCATGCGCTCATTTCCTAGAGCTTTGAGCAATAATAAAAAGAAAAATCAATAAAAGACAAAAGGTAATAAAAGGAGTGGAAAAGCAAAGGCCATGGGAACTCATGCATCCACGATTGCTCCCTCCTCACATTTGTATGCCCAAAATGAGGATTTCCTCATCATTGCTACCCCTTTGACCATGGAACGAAGGGGGAAAATGGGAAAATGGGAAAATGAGGAAGGGCGTACCAGGGACCTTTCATTCCCCTTAGGGGCTAGGAACACCTTATAGGGTTGTCTATTAGCCACTCCTACCTTGGGAGGTAACACTATTACATGATCAAAGCCCCAAATTTGGAAGGGAAGCCTCGTATGAAGTATCAATTTGCCCTTGACTAACAAGCTTGGTCCACTTAGATGCGCTCATGATTATTGTAACTAATCGTGAAGATGCAGCACTAGACGTTGTGTGTGATTGGTAGGTGGTTCTCATCATCAGTTGGGCAACTTAACTGGGGCCCAAGTACACGAGAGGAGCATTATGACATCCTACAGGTGAATCAATGAGAGCCATGGGATTCCTACCACTTGCAGAGCAGCATTCCATGGGCACCCACGGCACCCCAACAGTCTGCACTTTTCCCCACATTATTCATGAGATGATGCACTTGGACCAGTGTGCCCCAGTCGGCTTAGCAGTGATCACATGGTTTGGCAATTGATCAGAGGCCCAGATGAGGTTTGCCTCACCCCTTGAGACATGGAAAGGCTAGCACCATCGTCACATCTCTCAACATTGGAGCAGAATCGGGCTCTTATATCACCAGGAGACACATGAGACCCATTTTGTGCCCTAAACACAAAACTAGGGTCCACGAGATGATTTGCATGGAGATTTAGGGGCCAACCCCTAGATCACGATTTTTGAAGCCCTCTACACTCACTTTGGCACTCGAGGAGCCCAACGCATACCCTATAAGGGCTATGCATGCATGAAGTCAACATTTCGACCTCTTTGTGGGTTAATTGTTATGTTTTCACATTGGCTATGAGGTTGGTTTGTAACCTCACTTAGTATTGGCCCATTATTTTATGACTTGAGTGGATTTTATGCTAAAATTAGAGATCATTGGAAATGTATATATTAGAGAGAGATCATTTCATCTCTCATCATCATCACACTTGGAGAATTGAGAACTCTTGAAGGAACTCGAACTTGTTTCTTTTTGGCTATTGGAGTATCTTGGATGCATTTTGATGTTTGGAAGCTACTTTAGATTGTCTTTGGAGCTATCTCTTTGGTGAACGGATGGATATACTACATGTTATCTTGTAAGTGCCTATTGTTAAAAATATCATTTTGAATTTTTCTAATGTATGTAATTGTTGCTTCTAGACTATGCTTGTTTATGCCCTAACTTGTTGAAAATTAATTTTGAAAGCTATCTAGTTGAGAATTGCATATGTTACTCATTGTATAACATGTAATGAATGTTCCTAGTGGAGGAATTCTTATAAATCTCCATAAAATTCCATTTTCCTTAGTAGTGCGTAATTGCTGGAAATCAATACCTAGAGCATCAATTTTTGGCTTCCTTCGAAACAAGTTTAGCTTATCTAGCACATCCTTGACTTCATATACCCCAAAGGACAAGGCACTTGTCCAAGTCCTTGGTGATCATTCTCATTTTTCATCAAAAAAAATGTCTTGAAATTTCGGCCCTTTTAAGGCTAGGATGGCAAACTAGGGCTTAGATAGAAATTTTAGGGGAGAGGCTTTGTGGAAACTTGAGAGCCTAAACATCAAGTGGAGGGTCTTGGATACTTGACCTACAAATTTGGTGGGCATCCACTTAAGTTTCCTCCATAAAATCTCTTGCCTTAAGTATTTCTCTAAGAGGGAAACCCTAGCTTGTTCCTCCACAACTTGAGGGCTTCCTTGAGGGTTGTATGAGCTTAGTACTTGTTGAAGTATATCTTAAGAAGCCTTTTCTCTTCATTGCCTTGACCTTAGAAACTCCTATACTCACGCAAAATCAACAAACCCTAGGTTTGTGCATTTCTTCCCTAGGTCTCTCATAGAAAGCATATTGCTTCTTAGTGAAAACTTGTACCTGAACTTTGAGTCTTTCTTAAGATATTCTAGCCTATCACCCTATACCTCAACCTTAGAATATCTTTCATAGGTGATCCTATACTAACGAAACTCCTCCCATCGGTGAAAGTCCGTAAAGAGCAGGGGGCCTTGGCTGTGGTGACAGTGGACCATTGCCCTTTTGTTAGCACTTGGTCTAGCTTTTCGTCTTGTAGGGTTTCCCTCACCAAGGCCTGCTAGATTTTGTGGTAACATTTTGGTGTACTTGTCGGGGAGGAAGCGAGTCTACCTTCCCTTGGTTGAAACATTTGACGAGGTGGTTTCTCTAATGACAAGATAGATCCTCTTCTAATGACTCCTAAATTGCTTGAGTACGAATCCTTTGAAGACAACATAGCTCCAAGAAAAAGAGTTTCCACAAAGAGGGGTGAGTGTACTCCATCTCCTATTAGATAAACCATATTTTCCGACATGGATAACACCACTAATCCTAACCCTAGTGCTAACAGCAATAGAAATGCAAATACCAATAACCCTAGGGCTAAGAATGGCATCTTGCCTCATTCAAACCATTGAACTCTGATGCATTCCTTGGTCCTCCTCAGCAATTTCCCGATAAACACCATGAGTGGTTGCCTAAGTTTGATGGGAGTGGTATTATTAGTGCCAAGAAATATTTGGACAATTTTACTTGGGCAATTTGTCGTAAGAATAAAGATGAAGATGATGTTGTTATGATGTTGTTTGCTTTAACATTTGAGGGAAATGTTAGGGATTGGTATGCCAACCTACCTCGAGGAAGCATCACCAACTTTGATCAATTTAAAAATGGCTTCAAGAAAAGATGGGCCAACCATCTAGATGGAGGTATGGCTCATGGCAAGTTTCTCCAAACAGCCAAGATAGATAATGAAACCATCAAAGATTATAACCAAGGATTTGACAAAAAAATTGGAAAAATCCCTAATAGGCTTAAACCATCTAATGACATTGTATTAAAAAGTTTAATCCAAGGTTTTTGTGGGCATTTCACGTGTTAAGGGATAAGAAGCCTACCACTTTGGAAGAAGCAAAGAAGGTGGAGCACAACATCATTTCTACTCATTGATCTATTCAATTACCCAAGGGCTAAGCTTCAAGCTGCAAAGAGAGAAGTTGACACTGGTATGAAAGAGGTGGTCACAACCTTAGCAAAGAAGCTCAATGATATCTTTAATGGTCAAGAGGCTACCATGAACAAGTTGGTTTCCCTTGAGAAGGAATTATCTTCCAGTGAATCAATTCAATAAAGATGAGTCTTTTCTCAAAAAAGTTGACAAAAGAAAACGTGTTGTTCAAAAGAATGTTCCAAATACCCTTTCCCCCACCAACATGATAGGACAAGGAGAAACTTCTAGTGATAGGACAAGGAGAAACTTCTAGTCAAATTTCTGAAGAAGAAAAAAATTCATAAGAAGAAAGTGAAGGTAAGGAGGAGACTAAAGAATTGAATAATGTAGATCAAGCTAGCCCATTTAACATATTACTGGTTGACACATACATTCATCCACAATTGGACCAAGTTAAGCATCAATATGAACCGAAGGTGGAAGTCCTAGCAGCTAAGAGCAGTGGGAGATTTAAAGGGTTGCAATATTAAAAGAAAAATGACAAGCAACCCCATGGAGGCTCAAAAGAATCCTCCTCCCAAGAGAAAGCTCGTTCCCAAAGGGAGTCAAAGCACAAATCCAAGGTCAAAGAAGTTGAGCTAGACATTGATCTTAGTAGCGTCGTGGGAAAGATGACTATGCAAGTGCCCATAAAAGATATTGTGAAGCTTCTCGCTCAAAGAAAGCAGGTCAAGAAGGCTTTGGGGCTTGATGATGAAAATGAAGTTCCTCCTATTATGTTGCAAAATATTCATGTGTCTAAAACCAATCATGGGCATGAGCCATTCTTATTGACCTTGGCCATAAACAAGTTACTTCTCCATAATTGTATGTTGGACTCAGGGGCTATTGTAAACACCATGCCATTAAAAGTCGTGAATCAATTAGAATTGGACATTACTAGACCATACAAAAATGTTTGTGGTTTTGACTCTAGGTCTATCCTTGTGTATGGGCTCATTAAGGATCTTAAGGTTATCTTAGCTCGTAATAGAGACATCTCTGTGTTAATGGATGTGATGGTGATTGATATTCCTGATATTTGGGGCATGTTACTATCTAGAAACTGGGGTCCATCCATATGTGGCCAATTACAAATGGACTTATCATATGCTACCATTCCCCAACCTGACGAGATCCTAT